>KN490002.1:351-25741 GCA_000787155.1 Scartelaos histophorus
GGAATGCTGTGGTGTGAACAGTGGTGATAGCCGCTCCCAGTGCTGAGAGAAAATGGGGCTTCTTCAGTAGTATGGAGCATTCACTAAACACAAAATGGCCAATACATTTATGATCACAGCGGTGCTATTCTTGGTCCTTGTATCAGCAAGTCTGTATCTGTGTGCCAGATCAAAGTGGGCAGTCAGTACCACTCACCACTGCAACTGCAGTCCACAAAGGAAAATGAGGTGCTTTCCAGAATTAGGACAAACACTTGCCGCTCTGCCTTGAGGAATAACTGTTATAAGCAGCTCTACACCCAGATTTGTGGTTTGTGCACCCAACAAATTATAATTTCTGCATGCGTAAATCTCTCTTACAGTTATATGTGTTCATGCTCTTGAATCTGGTGTTGGAAAGTTTGAGAGCATTAGCAGTCTGTCTGAAATGTACAAGAAGAAACAGCACAAAGCTTTAGCCAGAGCTTTTAATTTATTTATTTATGCATTTACTTTACATTGGTTGGTTATTCGGTACAGTTAAGCCGTAAGAGGTGTGAATGTATGAAAATGTTCTTGCTTATCTCTGCGAAGCTGCTATTGCTGTGTCTGAAATGCTTCTCAGTATGGCATTAAAGATTTTTATTTCCATGGAGAAAGGGGATGCCAACAGATACATCAATACAGGTCAGGTTTGTGGAGAGGGAACCTGCAGTTTTTTTTTTAAGCAGTATAATACTTGTAATGCAATGAATGGTTGATTGGTATTTCATATGTGGAACCTTCTAGGAAATAACTTATCAATGCAGACAAGCAGGTGGCAGACTCTCTACAAGAAAAGTTACATAGTGCACCTTTAAATATCTATAGTATCAAGAATAAAATCTTTACAAAATCAATACAAACATATTCTTTGTGCCAACTGTTAAAACTGCAGAAAACTGAATTATGTGACATTACATGAGCAAAACCAATTAGCAGATAAAACTGAGAATTACTGAATCAACAAAGGAATGGGAGGGTGTTTCCCAAAATGTGTCCCATGCAAGAATGTTTTGGCTAAACTGAAAAGCAGTATTCAAACTACAATGCCAACATTTGAAGAAACAATGATGGGACAGATAGTCACATCCGGGCCTGGCCTTCAGTCTGGACCTTGAACACAAGAGGGTTTCTTCTTTTTGGACTTTATCCCTGGTTCTCCCCCTGCTCGAACAGGACTGTGTATGTCTGACGTCCGGCAGCTTGCATCCCTCATTCCTGCAGAGCCTCTGAGAACATTGGTCTATTCTCCAACATGTGCTCTGGAGTAATAAGGGAGAGGAAGAGGGTCCACTTTAAACAAAAGAGGGTTTTACTGGGTGCCAGAAAATGAATTAGTTTTGCATTGTCGCGGGGTGAGCTGATGCAATCATCTCTTAAAGAATCTGAAATATTTACTGAATTAGCATTTTGGAGCTCCATATATTTAACTATACTTCATAGATGTGCACTAATAGGCTATTTTTGTGTTTAGGGTGCTGTTAAAAACCACAGTGTGTTTATATGTTGTGAGGGGATGAGGACACGCTTCACAAAAAATGTAAGCCTGGATTTAGTCATGAGCATATAGGCTGGATTTTAGTGGGGTGAGGTCACATCCTTCCCTTTTTAGCAAACTTTATATAGGAGGCATCAGTGTATCTGGATAAGATGAGCTTTGCATGTGTGCATACCAGACTGTACACAGGTTCGTGCATGGATAGAAAAGACCATGTTCATGCTTTGGGAGCGTGGCATGTGACTGCAGGGAGACTGATGTTCTCGATATACAGATTTTGATGTGTTACATAACTCTGCACTGGGGGCCCCATCAAACTTTTCTGGCAGTTGGCTCCAAAGTTCCCTCAGCTTTCCTGCTCATTTGCTTCACAACACACAGATGTCTTGGGGCGGAGCAGTGAGGGAGATGGGCAGTGTGTCACAAGTGTGTGTGGTCAAAGATTAGGGAAGGAAAGGACACAAAAGCAGCTCCTGTGGCAGCTGCGGTTTTCAAAGTGCAGGGGATGCTGGACAACTGCTGCTTGCCGATTGGCTGGAGAGGACATGCGTGGGTGTGTCCTGGCAGCGCCATGCTTCCTCTGTGTGATGAGAAGAGTGACAATTCATCAGAGACAGGATGTCCAATAGGAAGACAAGATCCCTGGGGCAGATAGAAGGGTCCAGCAGCTGGCCATTCAATGACCTTGGATCAAACAAAAGTTAGTTTTTCAGTCTTGCCCTCTCTCTCATACACTCTCTGCCTGTGCCTATAGAAAAATGAGGCATTAATCAGAAGCAGAGCGCACAGCCGTTTCCAGTAAGTCATTTTGAATACGTTTATTTTAAGCTAGCGGGCCCCACTGTTCCACAAATAACATTGCTTTCTTCGTTCATCCACTTCCCCTCAGCTCTGCAGCATTTCCACCGCTGCACACTTACACTTCCCTCCTGAGAGTGTGGAGGAAATGGGGGGCCTCGCAACCTGAACGGGAGCTCTTTGAAAGAAAGCGGCTCTATGAGGTGATATGCTCCTTATAAACTGTGGGACGAAGGGGAAAGGGGCAGAGCAGACGGCTGGGGGTTTAGGACAGTCTGGAGCAAGTGATATGAGCTAAAACACCATAAAGACTGCTTTGTGGCTGAGTCAGCTTCAGTTCTAATTCACCTCATTGATCTCATTGGTTGATTAAATTCAGCAGGGCCAAAAGAGGGGGGCTGCTATGTTTCCTCCAAAACACACAAATGCACTGAACCCAGACAGGGAAATCAACTTGTTATCTGTAGAAGATGTCAGGGTTTCTACAGTATTAGCTGTCACACTACATTACATTAGAAATTTTGAACAGAGGCCAAACTAAACACATACGCTCTAGTATTTGTGTCAGTATAGAAAGATTTAAGGTAGTATGCACAGTGATGAAGTGTTTAGAGCTTATGTCTCACAGCAAGAAGGTCCTTGGTTCTGTTTGATTTTGTGGAGTTTGCATGTTCTGCCTATGTTTATAGGTCACACATTGGGATTACAACAACATGGACAGTAGCTCCAGGTTCGAGACTCTATCCTGGTTGAATAAAGGTAAAAAATATATAAATAAATATAAATAAAAAAATTGCAAAGTGGCGATCTTTGTCTCAATTTGACTGTTATTTGGTAGAATCAGTGTCCAATTAAATAAAAAAAAATGCATGTTCCTGTTCATCAACCCACCTTTTATTTTTAAGCCAAAAGCCTTCTTCATTCTTCTTACTGTTTTTAAGATTTAGATTTAGATTTAAGATTTAGAACACTTAAAGTTATGCAGTACTTCAGATCTCAAATACTGTTAAACAGTTGAACAAGTACATGTTTATATGTAAAGAAAATGTAACTGAACTTCCACCGGTTGAAAATAAGAGCTGGTGTTGTCTTAATCAAAGCTGGCCAAACCAGATTCAGGCTTTTGTTACCTGTGAGCAGGAGCAGGTGGATCAGAGCAATCAAGACACAACAAGCTGCACACTCACTAAATTATTTCTTACTTCTGCAAACATGACATTTGATCCAAACCAACATTCCCACAAGGAGTGTCTTGTTTAGCCGTCTGTCAGGCGGGTTAATAATAGTTACTGCCCAGGAGAAAAGACTTAGCTTTTAACGAAACTCATCAGTTCTTCCCACCGAAAGTCTGGGAGTTACAGGGTGCACCCTGTGGGCCGTCCCGCGCTGGGAACAGAGCAGGTTCACAGTGCACAAGCCTAAAGACGCACTCATGTTGTTGATCCTTGGCCACTGCTTCCCATGGACCAGGGCCTCGTCTCTGGGGACTGCATCACCCTGCAGCCTAAGCACTGACCAAGACTGCAACACACCCACAAAAGTGACCTAAATATTCATGACCAAAGCGAATATGCAATATGCAAATGTGTTAACTCAAATCTTTTCCCTTTGACTTTCTTTACTTCCACCACAAAAGAAAACTGTTTCATATTTATTTGCATATAAATAACTTGCCATAGCTTGTTTTGGTTATCTTTTAAAACAACAACAACAACAACAAAACATTAAATTAAGCCAAAAGTCATTAAATTCTAAATACATGCTATGCTGTATACAGACACTGCATCTCTGACTCTAGAAAATCTCTTTCAAAATCTTTCACTTGCAGCACAACTATAAAAACGGCAATTATTCTTCATTCACATGGAAATTTAAGGGGGCTTCCCGAATAACCTAGGATGTCTTTGTTTCCCAAACTTATGTAATCACTAATAACAGGAAGTAGCGAGGCATGTGTTATAGCTGCAACCACAGTTGAGCTCTCACTGTCACTGAGGAAATGAAAGCACAGGAGGCTGGCTTCATGGTTGGTCAAAAAATACACAAGGGAGAAGCAGAGTTTTTTAGTCTAAAACCGTAGAAAAAAATGATGAGTGTGCAAACAAGTATACATTGCACAAGATGAAAAAGTCTCAAAAAGACCAAGACACAATGCTGGGTTGGATTCATTCCCTTGACCTTGTAAAAAAGCAAACATTCTTGAGGAATGTGTGAAATGTGCCGCGTGGGAGGAGAGTTTTGAAACATGTGGCTGTTTTCGAGACATGAAAAGTTGCTAGGGCTTTCAAGGTGCGGCTCCCCTCACTATCTGCACAGTTGTTGCAGTCTGACTCATATTTGTTCTTACATGTGAATAGGGGGCTCTGAGTTTGTTTCCAATACTTCAGATCATGTGCCAGTGAAACTATGTATGCAATTCATCAAAGCCCCAAATGTGTACAAAATGTGTACAAAATGTAATATAAGGACAACTTTAAAATAAAATAACATATTGCTATGGTAAGTGTTGAGCAATGAGCAAAGGAAAAAAGTTGTTTATCTTAATTTAATTGGCTGCATTTAATTGGAGATACATATTCACATCTTACATTATAAGAAGAAGAAGATAAAAAGTCTCAGTTAGAGCCCAAAGGTTGGTGGTTCAATTCCAGCAAGTACCAGTAAATACTGTTGCTGCTTCCTTGTGCAAGACACTTTAGCCTATATATGTCTATATGTATGAATGAAGTGTATGACTGATGATTGTCTGAGAGGCCAATGGGGCAGATTTTCAACCTCACTTCCGTTAGTCTTTCCCAGGGCAGTCTTTATCCTCATCATGGGAGGGGTGACATTTCATTTCACAGAATAGATAAATTATTATATTACAAGCTTGTCTATCTTGAAAACTGTTGAGGTTATGAAAAAAAGTCCACAGCAGCTGGACCCACTTCCTCCAGAAAAGTATTTTAATGGATAATGAACACAATATGGACATTGATATGTGATAATTGAGTGTACATGACCTAGCCAGAGTAAGCTAATCATTTGATGTGACACACAGAAGCATGCAGATGCCACTTTCGTCCAAGTTTTGAAATGTGCGTCAGTCTTTTCCAGCTGATAAGAAACACCAAAAAATACATGACATACTTGCTGAGTGACTATGCACAAGAGGGAGAAAGTGATAACGCATTCTCTCATGTTATGATCATTTCCTCCCTGCGGCAAAGTCTCTGCCTCGACAGCCAACCCACCAGCTCAGAGGATGCACCAGCAGTGATAATAAAACTTGACAAAACATCATAATACATTTTAAGTATAGGGTTAACTGTGACTATCAATAAAGTGTTTTGAGGTCACATATTTTGGAAATATTTTTTGCAATGTAGGTTTCAAGACTGAATAAACTTCTTTGTTTCTTTCTCATGTACAGCCATTATAAAGAAAAAGGTTATAAAACAGGAACACCTCAAATGAAAAGCAGTTTTAGACATATCCTTACTCACTGCTGTAGTCCATAGTAAAATGCATCTAAATTAATTTCCAATTTCCAGTAGTTTTGCCTGGTTGCTCAAGCTACTCTCTTGATGGTTCCTTATTAAACTATATTGTGTATTTACTTGCAGTGCTCTGTTGCTACAGTGTGTGTTTGATGACATAGGTCTATGGAAGGAAGTGAAAAGAGAAGGTATTATGAGCTGAGAAATGCTTTCACACTAACTAAAGTCTGCCAGACACTTAAAGCTGAATAAACATTAATCCAAAGGCTAAACACAGGTGGTAACTTGAACATGATCACTATAGAATAAAAAAACAATTTGTGTGAGGCTACAATGATACTGTACTAATTTAAAGGTGCACTGTGTAACTTTTCCAGTGGAGGATCTGCCACCATGCCGGTTACAGGCCATATCTTTGAGAATTCAAGTCCACACTCAGTAACAATGCAAGTTATGTAAATTGTTCAAGGGATGTATTTAAGCAGTTAACACCTGTAACAGAATGAATAAGCGGCTGCACCGCGGAAATCCATGCAGGCAAAGCAAAAACATCTCCAAGTGACATAATGGGCCTTTAAAACTGTAGCATTTGTGCAGTTTGTGTAAGACCACAGACGTGTTTCACTACTTGGTGTTTTACAAAGTGAAACTAGCAAGCGACACTCAAGTATCCTCTCAGTTTTGCAGACTCATGACTTCTCCACCATAGACGCTGACTTGCATCTTGCTGCTGTTGAGAAGTCAGATTCACTTGTAGCCTCCAGTGTCCGGCTCATCCTTTCACAACTATCTTTAACTGATGAGAAAAAGAAACAAGAGGGAAATGTCGACAGGCGAAGGGCACGTGCCAACACGCCGAGCACTGCGCCCTTTTCAGACATGACTAGAAAGCATGTTTTCCCACACAAGCTTTAGACTCCAAACATGTTCTCACAACTTGTTCCTTTGAAGATAACAGAGGGGTTTATATGCAAACCGGTCTATGCAAACACATGTGTGAATGAGCTACATAACAGGAAGCAAATCAGCCTCTTTGACTGATTAGGCCTATGCTTTATGGGGCTAACCAGCATATTTTATATTACTGGACACATACACTGTATTATGGCTGCAAGTATAACGATTATTATTACATTAGTTTTAACCAAACTTTGATCATAATATTTATGAATAAAGTGCAGTTTTGTTTATTTTAATTTTAAATAATTCTTTGATTTCTGGCTCTGGACAAAATAATTATTTATTTATTTATTTATTTATTTATTTTCACCTAGATCTAACATCTGTAACAGAAAATATATGTGTGATTACAATGCTATACTGTTCCTCAACAGTAAAACAATGACTGGCTGTTGGGTGGCAGTCGCTCTGAGGTGCAAAAATTGAAGTCTGACTGTAATGGAACTTTGTGTGGGCTGAAGCTCATTGACGTTGGCTCTCTCTAAACTTCCACGAACACATGAAAATGCTTTAGCAGTGTCACATAAGAGAGAATAGGCACAGTTATCCAGCCGTCCACTGCGCCAGATTGAGAAGCACATCAAACAAGCTGGCCTGGGGCGCATTATATCAGATTTCATTTTGAGTTGAGGCCCTTCATTCATTTCTGACATTTACAGTTGGATGGGTGCACCCCTCTCGGAGGCCTCTTGGCTCTGGGTCTGTGCTGAGGCCCCAGCAGCCCCTCTGGAAAAACCCAGTCCATCTGACTTGCATTGCCTGGCTCCACTTGTGTGTTCTGTTTGGCCTGCACTGCTGTAGGAGGAGAGTGGGCCAATTACCAGCCGCCGCTTCGAGACCAGTATGATGTCATCGCCCGCTCCGCCATAACAGGCTGCAGATGAGAGGGCAGGGCCTCTATTCTCATGCACAAAATCTCTAAAACAATCTGAGTGCAGTTAAAATCCATAAACATGGGCATTTTCCTTTATGATCCTTTATGATGTATTAAAATCCTTTATGATGTATTAAAAAGTGGGCTCTAATGCACCTCTGCCTTTAGGGGATTAACAGACAAGATATGGCTCAGTATTTACCGGGTGAGAAGAGCACCTTGTTTGAATAAGGGAGATAAGAGGCCATGAGAAACAGTGGGAATGTCATTGTGCTTCGGGGCGGAAGTGAAGCTTTCAGACACACATACATTATCAGTGTACCACACCTGTACAGAAGTAATCACCTATGCGATATGCTTTGCTGTAACATTTTGTATGTGGCGGCACTCCCTCATTCCTCAATAAAGCCGCAGAGAGTTACAACTTGAGTCTTCACATTTCAAAGCCTCAACAAAGAACCAGCAGCACAAACACTCATGTGAACTACAGGGCCACATGCACACATTCAAAACACCAAACTCCAGGGACTACTTAAGTGCTATCCCATAAGACCTTGCATTTCCGAGGAAGTTTTGAAGCCACATCAGAGAGTGTGGAGGGGCCTGTGGGCTGCTGCAGATCTCCTCTCATTTAGCCATGTGCTCTATCTCCCATATCCCACAGCCACACAGAGCGCTGAGCTCCACAGCAGACAAAGAGGCTGGGCTGATAGCAGGCTAAATGCACTGTAAACAAATGCCAGCTTTCACTGTTTAGGCGATGGTATCTGTGTGTGAATTAATCAAGATAAAATATAAAGCCAACAACTGTCTATTGCTGCAAATGAAAAGTTTGGACTATTGACAAAAGCTTTATGATGGAGCTGTTACTAAACTGGTTTCACTTATACAATACAACAGAACAATACGACCATAAAGAAAAGTACAGTAAAAGCTGCAGATTTATGTAATTTCTTGATGGTGCACTGTGTTACATTTCTGCGAGTCACCTGCTTGCTACTCTACAGATGTTATTGCAATGCCTGTAATGTTCCACAGTATGATATTTCCTATCTCCATGGAGACAAGCAAGAGACATCATGTATTACAGGAGGTCAGATCTGTGAAAAAGTGCCCCATAAACTGTAAAATATATGTTTTCAAAGAAGCTACCAAAGCTACACCAGAAAAGTTATATAGGACTTTTATATGTCAAAATGCAGAAGAAACTACACAACTAATAACCACAGAGTTTGTAATAGTGCAGCTATCTGGCGTCCGATCGCTTCCTCTCCTGCAGACTGCCCTGTGTAAGAGGACCTTTCTACCTTGTCTACCTTGTGTCATAGAGACTGTGAGCTATGCCCCGCTTCACATTCCTCTGCCGCCCAGCCTCGGTCCGGCCAGGACTTTCCCACAGAACCCTAAACCCTGTGAATGAGAGTAGGCCTTTGTTTTGGGCATTTTTCATCCTGATCCCGGCAACTTCCCCATGGAGGAATGCACCAAGAATGCCAGCAGCGGCTACCTGGCATTAGAGTGTCTTTGTGCGGAAATAAGAGAGGCTGAAAGAGAGAGCAGGTCACGGAGGTTTGACAAAGGATAGCCCGCTCTCAAGGTGCCCAGTCTGTATTACACTCACCAAAACACCGGGTCAAGCTTTTAAACGTGGCACCAAGGAGAAGAAGAAGAATGCCACGCTGTTCGCATCTGGGGCTCAAGTTAAGTGCAAAGAAATACTCATACAAAATGTCAAAATATAATTAGTTATATGTTTGATTTGGTGATTTAATTGGTTTCATTTCACTTTTTTTTTTTTTAATTTTAACTGTGGATCTGTATCAGTATGACTGAGATCTCAATGCCTTGTGTAAAAATAGTTATGAGTAATTCACAGTTGATGTTTTCAAAGTTCAATTAACAAGATTAGATTAGCGAGTCATGAATCAATTGTAAGCATACATGGCCATGCATATGTTCAAAAAGTATTCTTAAATTCACATAAACCCATAATTCCCCTTCCAACAAAACACTCACCATAATAAAATAATATATTTTTAATAGGTCTATGTACAACCCTGTATTTTTATGAATTATATATTTGGAGTCTACATTGAGTTGAAGTTGGTGTTTTTATTACATTTGAACAAATAAGTACTAAAGATACAAGAAATTAAAGGAAAGGTATTTTCTCTTTACTCATTTTAACTTTGTTTGTAAGTGAGGGTTAATTGCATGCAGTACTTTTGCTTAAACAGAGGTATTCAGTGCTGTTTCCGGCCAGGCTAATCATTAACTGGAGCGCAGGTGTAGCAACTTATTGGCATGCAAACACAGGTGAGGTTAGCGTGGGCTGCAGCTCACAGGTTGTAGGAGGCTTATCACAGACTCGGCTCTGGGATCGTGAGGCAGCAGTTAGCCTCAAGGTGCAATTCCATTCATTCCTGTAAGCTGAGGCCTCTCAAGAAGATTTCATTTATAATTAAGATGCAAAATGATTGTGGAGATTTATGAGGACAAATGCTGTTATGAAGATAAGTATTTTATGAAACAAAAACAAGAAATAAATCAATTTTACTTGTAGAGCCAATTTGGAGAGCAGGGGCATTCATGGGTGAAAAGAACAAACAAACAACAAATCTAAATACACTTTTGTCATTTATAAATTAAAATCCACTCCTGTCCAACAAGATTTTGAAAAATGTTTACATGGAATAACACTACAAGAAAGACAATCTAGTACAAAATGTATTGAAAGTGACATTTTGAGTAAGGACAAGGACTAGAGTGTGAGAACAAAGTAACATGTGGATGTGCCCTGACATGGTGGCAGGTATGTAAGGGATGGCGTAACATTGAGGCGATGGACTCACAGAAACAAACAGGCCAAGTTTTGCACTGGGAACCTGAGCTGATTGAAGACAGAAGCTCACCTCCCCTGGATCTATCTAAGAGACAGAAGTGTGACCTGATGGCTAACGACAGAGCTGTGGATCAGGGGTGGTCTATGCTCCTATAAAAAGGGGCTTCAACTTGTCTCCAGTGCAAAACAACCTGCTCCCAACTGTACAGGCCAGAGAGATAGAAATAACTAAAAACCAATAGGCTCCATTAACCACTAAGTAGCAGTGTCATTTGCCATTTTGAGTTGACCAAATCAAAGAAAATCAAAATGCTGGAATGAGAACCAAACCAGATCTAACCACTCACTTTCTTTGCTGTTAATGCGGCTCAACTTTTCAACATCCCTTTCCTCGAAAACTCAACAGATGTTGTATTTATTGCGTTTGGACGGCCAAGAATCTGGGGGAAGACGAGTGAACACGTGAATGAAACTCATGCAGACCAGACGCAGTTCACTCTACAGACAGGAATCTTTATGAACTCCCAGAGGAGAGATAAGACTCCAACGCTCAAACCATAGAACCATAAAGAACTAACAACATAAGTTACACACTCAATGTAAGTATTAAGACCTACACAGGACTGTCAGGACTGCTCCTGGCTTTGTGGGGGCTCTGGGTAAAATGTTTCTATTTCATAGAAGCGACAACAGACTGCATAATGAAGTTAAAATCAGCATTATTAGGTAACTTCCATTTTAGAGGTGATATGGCATTAAAAACAAACTTGAATGTTGATAATATGAGGCATTACTTGCACTACATAAAGTAACTGACATTTAACTCTTTGGGAGCATCTAGTTTTTGTCTTTAATTCAAGCATATATTTCTGCTTTCATTATGAAATAAAAATTAAACCATCAAACCAGAGAAGATTTTTTGTGATAAAAGTTACACTTATGATTTGCTCACTGAAATGATCAGTGTTTCATGTTTCATGGGTGTTGTTGTTCATTGGAACAAGTATTTATTCCCGAACTATGATCTTTGAGTATTTTGTCATCACCGTGCAAGAGATGGTTTTGGGGAGGATTTGTGCATATTAAAGCACCTTTCTTTGTACAATAAAATGCCTGAGACTTGGACTTGGCACTGTGTAGGACTTTTCCTTTTCAGTTTTTCTTCTATGATTTAAGAAATTTCCTTGGTCACCACTTCCACATAAAACAAACTAGGCAAAAAAGCTGCATTATGTAACCACGAAGTAGAAGCAATCTTGCCACCCATGGATGAGATAGATCATTTATCCTGTAAAGTGATAGAGGTCAGTGATTTGTTTTGACAAACAAAGAGAAACTTCTTTGTTATACTCTCCCATTCCAAAGGGGAACATTCTACCTACAATCCAGCTTAAAGATGTACACTTTAGCATGACAGTCCGGCACTTAATGGTCTCAAGGTGGCACGGTGGCTAAGTGGCTAGCACTCACAAACAGATTCTGTGCTCAACTCTGCAATAGCTGTGCAGTGTTAACATGTTTTCACACTCCAGGTGCCTCTCCTAGAATGTTTCATAGTGTAGAATCAAACTTATCTATCTACGTGGAGACAAGCCTGCAATGGCCCCAGGTGAGGTGTGTGGAGAGGAGACGGGAGATATTCACAGTACGAATGTTCTATGCTTTTCTACAGTATTATTAAGCAGTAGACTCATAATGAAGTAAATACGAGATGGATACAATTAATGCCCTGATACAGAAAATTCCTGGCAAATCAATAAACTTTCCATTGAGACCAACAAGTTACATTGCGCTTAACAGTTCAGCTAGAAAGAAGAAGTGAACAACAAAAGTATGCAAGTGATTTCCCATTAAGATGAATAAAAATAGAACCTCATGAGGTCTGATTTGAATAACGAGGCATTGACACAGGCTTGGGAAGAATTACATTAAGGTCAATCTGATAGTGACAGCTGGAATATTTGCTGTCTCTCTGTCACATAAACGATTCAAGTCAGGATCAGAAATTGATGATAAGCCTGTAAAAGCCCCCTCAAGAAAAAGGGAACATTTAAGAGCTCTTCTCAAATGGCCAAATTCCATTTTCTATTCGATGCATTGCAGTGGTGCGCTCACCTAGTAACTGGTAAACACACATCAACAAAGACCAAAAAGCATTAATGAATCTCCCAAACCTGTCCAAAGAAAATAGTTTGCTGCCCACTGTAAAGCTCAGAGGATCCCGTCACTCATGCAGTAGCTTACAAGGGCTATGTTTAACAATGATAGGACAGCTTCTAGAGCGGTTTACTGACATTTTGACCTGCCCAGGCAAAGAGCAAAAAAGAGATAATGTTGAAATTGTATGCATGTTATTGGATATTTGTTAATATTATTAGGTATAGTATAGGCACAAAAATGTATGTGATCATTACAGTATGTTTTTGGTCATTATTGACTAAAAATGGGTCGATCCATTGACAAATATTAGTTCTGTACTGGCTTCGTTCTGTGCACACCATTTTTGTACCCTTGGGCAAGACACTTTACCGCATTGCCATCTCTGTTCATGTGCTGGTAAAACTCACTTTATCTGTAACTTCTGTCACACTTACTGAAATAATTAAAGCCCTTCATTCATATTAGTTGTTTAGACCTTTAGCTGAACAGAGACCAATGACGTATTTTTGTTTGATTTGTCCTGTGGACATCGGACTGGCCCAAGACTCCCACTGTTACTATTGTGATGCTGCCAAAACAAGTCATGGAAGCACTTAGCTACAAAAGAGCTGTGCCCTTTAGCTTTTTCTGTATCAGTTTAGTTGTTAAACTGTACATGCTTCATATGTTAAAACCTCCACTTGCAACCATAAAAAATTACAAATCACATAACGCTTAGTGGTGGAAAGTAAATGGATACTCAAGGGTTTTGTTTTACTTAGGATCCACCATGTAACTTTTCTAATGAAGGGTCTGCCAACTATGTCTCCATGAAGATGTTGTTCCTTTGACACAGTGGACTCCATCAGACTCCACAAGTTACTCACAACTAGATTTTTTTGTGCAATATGAACACCTGTAATTGAATAAATGCCATATTGAGGAACGTTCTAAGGGAAAATAGACAAGCAAGTGTCAGACCCTCCACCAGAAGTTACTTAGAGCACCTCTAAGTACATTTGAATCCAAACTTACAAGTTTCAATTATTCCTTGTCACTACTTTTTTTCTTTACAGTAGTGCTAATATGGCAGCTATAGTGGCTGTTATTATTAATTATGGAAAATGCTTTACAAAAATTACTTACACAAGATTTAATTCACATATGACTTGTACTTAACTAATTTTAGAAGTGATATAACTTAATAAAAATACAGAACACCTACAGTTATTGTTACATTAGCAGCAGATGCACTTGTCATTGTGATAGTTGCCATCCCCAGCTTTTACAGCAGCACAGTCATTATGCAAATGGGGAAACAGATCTGCCCCATTGAGCATATGGTTTCTATACGCCAGTGGTGCAGCTCTGGCAATGTTGAGATGACTAAGCAGAGGCCCTGTGCCTGTGGCAGTGCAGACATGTTCCACTCTGTCAGACCTCAGCACAGCGCCACATTCACACGGTCCCCAACTCAAAACCAGTGGGAACCACAGGGGCTACAACTCCACAGCCAATCACATACGGCCACTACAGCAGCCAAATACTGCAAATCAGATCATGGTTTATCAATTGTGTCCTAAAAGACAGAGGCATCCCGAGCAATGTCATTTTTACTTCTGATACAATCTTGAAGTTACAATACATTAAACAGTACAGGCAGCATGGACAGAAACGCTACCCCCAAGTACTTCAGAAACCAAATGCGCTTTTCCGGTAGAGTGTATGCCACCTTCTTGTGTCCAAAGATATGTTTCATAGAATGGCATTAAATGTATGCATTTCCATGAAGAAAAGCTTATTGACTGTTGGGCCATAATCTCAGAAGCTAAGGAGGGTTGGGTCCAGTTTGTACTTCGATTTAACACTGCAGCAGTGTGGCTCTAGTGCAAACTATCGATGTGTCATTGGGCAAGACACTTCACCAACCTTGCCTAGAATGAATATCATATATGATTGAGCCGATTGCGCAGATTTGAAGCCTCACTTCTGACATTAGCCTGTGGCAGCTATATAGAATAAATGGAATATGTACAAAATGGTAAAGTGCCCTTTAAGAGTTTGTAAAAATTCAATAGAGGATGAATGCACAAATGAATCACTATGATTAAAAATAGAAAAGATAAGTAAGATATTTAATTTCAATTCCTTTATTTTTTTACCAGAAGAGACAGTGAGTCTTATTGCAGGCATTTCCCCCAAAACACTGAACATTTAACTACTAAGCAGTCTGTTAAACCAACCATAATCATTCTCTGTGTGTGTGGTCTGAGAGCCAAGAGTTGTCCTGTTTTAAGTCTTCACCACCACCTACTGGTTCTCCATTGCAAATGTATTTAGTGTTGTCAAAATAAGTAAATTACAATACATAAGGACAATACATGAGTACTTGTGTTTTCCTATTTGGTTGTTCCTTCGTGGCATTTTAAGCCAGAGTTGTGTTGCTTTCTTCTTTTCTGTACATCAACATGTACGCTGTGTCTCTGCAAAAATAAAAGTTGTAAGTTGCAATCTAAATATGGTATGGTTTTGAGGCACTAAGATCAAAGAAAATAATACAATGCCACAGAATCATAAATTATTATGGTGCAGGAAAAGGAGCGTTTCCGCTGACTTCAAATCAAGCATTTTGGGAGGCTTCATGGTAAGCTCGGGGTCACCGCTTCTCTTTCATTTAAGATCTAAATGTCGCAGTGTCTTGAGATATAATGCTTCCCATGATGCATTTTGGGATGTGACTATTTTAATGAAAATCTGTGATTTCATTCTCAAAGCAAGTGAAGGCCAGTTGAAACAGGTTTTAATGAGAGTCATGTGTTTTACTCTGCTAATTGCTGAAGGCACGACTGCTGCATTCCTCATTGGTTCAAGGTGAGAGATTGGATCAGATGGAAACACAAACAGATCAATGACATTTTGTTTAGGACTTATTCTTGTCTTAAATTTCTCAATTTACTTTCAGGGCTGCCAAACTACTTAAACCAACTCGCAAACAAATTTGAACAATAATGTTTTATGCCTCAGTAATTCCATAGTTCAATTGATATGAAACCTCTTTACTCCAAAATGAACCCCTGAAGGAACACTAAATGTGAATATTTAACTCTTAATCTGCTAGTATATGTTTAGACCCGTGCTGCTTAAATTACCTGTGCTTTCCTCCATAGGATGTCTGTACCCTGTCCCATGAAACCTGCATTGGTATCATAAAAAGTAACATAAAAAATTAAAAAATTGTAAACAATTTTATGAAATACATCATGGAAATAAAATGGTTATGGACAAAATGTTAGGCTACCTGACCAGTGTGGCTATCATCAGCGTAGTACCAGCTCATGTCTCTATGACGGACATAAGCTGTGTAGTGACCACAACCTGCAGACCCAGAATGAACCACTACTGCATAAAGAGTGTACTGGCACTGAAGCTGGAAGTTAATTGACGAAGTTAAATACAACAATGTTACAGATGAACACACACATATTTCAGAAATATATGGCTGTAGTACCTGACTGAAGTCTTTGGACTTGGACGCTTGGTGTATTGTAGCTGACAAGTCAAGCATTTCAGGAAAAGTCACCTCATAACTAAGTTTATGTGTAAACCCGCCATGACTGCGGTAACGCTTGAGCTGTATGCACAAAATGGGCGGCAAGGAGAGCAGCTGAACACCCTGAAAATAAAACATAATGTACTAATTTGCATTTGCAGTAACTGAAATGCTACTGTTGTTTATCAAACATACTTGTTTGGTAGGGGTCTTGACTGCACATTGAACACAGAAGCAGCTGTTTATGCCTCTGAGTTCCTGTTCCTCAAAGAATGATGTTAAACACTGCTCCTGTGAAAGCAATTTTGTTGTCTGTTTTTAGATTCTAATATTAAAGAATAAAAACATACAATTTTACAAATGTACAGTTACAATAAAGATGACTGTACCAGTGATGTGTGGTTCTCTTTCACGTGCAGAGGCAGGTTGAGCAGGTAGTTTTCTTTGGTTTGGACTGAGTCACAGTCCATACAATGAATATAGGTCTGCAGGGATATTTTATACAAAGCCTGGATCTGTTCAGCCTGTAATAAAACTAAGATTAATACATAAATGAAAAGTATAAAGTAAGAAAATAAAGTAACTAACCAGGATTTTGTCATCCATCTGTTTTCGAATTAAGTTAAGGATAAACAGGAAAACCTCTTCTGCATCATGTTGTGCGTGAACTGTATAAACATGAAAAAATTAACATGGGGCAGAAACAGTCCTCAGAGTGAGTTTATGGCTCTTACGTTGAACTCCGTTTCTGTCCAGACAGTGCAGGAAATTTGTATGTGAAACAGACTCCTCACTTTGCATAGCATCAAGAAACTTTTTTAATTCAAGAGGGACATTGCAGCCATCATTTTTTCTCAGGTGAGCTGTATCCCACCTGTGAAAATACAGATTAGTGGGCTATATTACCAAATATATACAGAAAATGATGCTGCTACATGATAGTTCATTGATACTGCAGTGACGTTATGCTGGGGGTGTTCATCTGTCATCATCTATGGTGAAATGTTAGTAAACAATGTGTGAAAACACACACACAAAATGGATTTAAATAATACAGTGATCAATACAGACAGACATGGCCCTGTTTAGTTGTTTGATTTTTAAACAAAAAAGATGAGAGTGACTTACTGAAAAACTGTTGCTAATGCTAGCTAGCTTGTCACTGTAACTGTATGTAAGACTTGTTAAACAGCACAAATGAGCTCCCCGTAGTAGTTCTTGCTAATTCAGTCCTTTCACCAATTCAAATGCGTTAAAATAAAGTCTAATGAAGTCTCAGACAGTGTGGAGCCTACAGTTAGCATCACACCCCCAGGGAATGTTGATAAGATCAGCTGCAAATATCAATAGTACCACACTGTGTCATTGTGATGCGCCAACCTGCCGAGCAGCTGCACCAGCTCCCGAGTGGCGGACAGAGTCTGCAGTAAAGTGTTCACACAACAGGACAGACAGTAGTTTGACAGGCCCCGCACTCCTAAAGACATCAGTGGAAACATTAAGGACATCAAGAAAAATGTTAGAATGGCAAATATTGTATTATTATAGGCTATAATAAAAATAAACCACTACACGTACAGCGCTTAAACCGGAAGCCACGACGCTTCAATAATTCAGAATAAACATGAACAGGAGATGTTTTGTAGCAGCTTTTAAATATCTTACAGTCACTGGTCTGTAAAGCCCATATGCTCCCTTATGCAGTCAGTATATAATAATGCAATATTATATAGTATTATATAGTATTATACAGTATTATACAGTATTATACAGTATTATAAAGTATTATACGCACTCACCTGAAGAACTCCGCGAATAGAAATAACGACAGAGAAACCTCGCAGACATCGCAGCTGTGCAGATCTGAAGTTTTCACCACGTACCAGAAGTTTGCGCTGTTACGACGTTAGTTACGAGTTATGTTTCAGTTTCGTTTCATTCTGTTTGATTTGGGAATCGAAACTTTGAATTCGAGAGTTAAGTTTTAATATTGGCATGGACATATATTAATGATATTGGTCTAAGAGTTCATTGTGCCTAGAAGAAGCCTCTATAACTTAAAAAAAAATAAAAAATAAAAAATAAATAAATTTTTTGCCTATAATCGTCATGGAAAATGTTCCAGGTTATGGTTTTAACTTTGTTTCCATGAAATCATGCAGGTAATGGGCCACCTCCAGAAAGTTACTATACCTTTAAATTGGGACATATTTTGACAATTTAATTAATACATTGTTGAGAATAAGATGTTAATAATAGAGGTCTACAATTCAAGCCATTGCCACCCACTGGTTCACAGCATAATTCAAATGATGTCAAACAGCATTTAAGATATAAACTTGTTTATTATAAAAATCTTTAAAATATTTACACTATTATTTCGTAGCATGATAATAGGGTCCAAACCAAGCAGTCCACATCTGTTTGATCAGCTGATGAAGTTTTGAAATCCACATAAATGAAGATGGGAGAGCTGAAAGCAGAATGTAAGATTAATACACCTTATGTCTGTGTTATTCAAGTAAAGTATTTTTATAATAGCTATGAAACCACCTGACCTGGATCCATCCGAATGAAAATCATATAAAGAAAAAACGCAAACAGCACCAAAACTTTGTGGAGATGGGAGGTGCAGGAAAATGGCCCGAGCATTTTTTTGCACAAATGTTTTATTATTGCTCCAAGTCTGTGCAGTATTGCCCCTGTAAAACATAACAATGTAAATAAGACACCAGGCTCCATGCAGTTACTATGCATTCTATGTGCCATTGTTACACCTTGAGGACTGGTTGTAAGAAGACACTTTGTGGAATCACTCGTAGGATTTTGAGCAGGATTACTTTCAAGTTCTTTTTCTTCTACGATGTTGAGAGCTGTGTGTCTTTGCTCCTCTGTTAATGTATAAATCCCCACTCTTCCTTGAATCAGTTCACGGGCCTCCTCCAGGTGTCCAAGTGGTATGAGAATGTGTAACAGGTAAAGCTCCAGGACTGTTGCATATCCAGAAACCCTGTTGTTTTCTACACAATGTAACCAAATCTTGGTTACTTCCATCATCACACCCACCTCTCCAACTTTGGAATAGAGTAGTATACTGAAAAAGACAAAAGTATTGGATATATTCTCAAATTAACACAGCATTGTAATCTATTTGTCTGTATTGTAACAACAACAATAAATCCAGTTAAGCAGATCAAATCATTGGCAATAACTATAGTTTAAAATAAGGCCACAAATATATTATACAAAACATTTTAGTTGTTGCTGAATTGAAAAGAATAGAATAACTTATAGGTTAACAATGTACAATAACATTTGACTGTACCACATTTGGATAATTATAGCTGGTATTTTCTCCTGGTGATCATACTGTTGAAGAACCCAAGGGAGAGCACGACGCCATTCATTTAATTCAGCCAGAGCCTGAATCCCCAAGATGCAAAAGCCAGTCTTGATATCTTCAGACCTAGAAAGAAAATAATCACAGAAAAGCTCAGAATACATCAACAACCAAGGCATTAATATTTCACGTTTACCTTTCATCCTCGTGCTCTCCGTTTGTCAAGGTTTGCAGAGCTCTGTCACAAGTTTCAAAGACATTCTCAAAATCTTTGTTCAAAATAAATTGCTCTGCTGCTGACTCCAACAAACTGAGCATTGAATTCATAGTTATACACTGAGACGTGCTAATAACACAGCTATGAGGCGACGCCGATGCTGTATTGCTATTAGACGAGATATTCATAGTTCAAAGCCCAAAACTTCACATTCGCAAAATTTGTTTACATGTCACTTCCTGGAATAAAGCATCAAAACCAATCAGAGTTCACGTTACTGACGCTTTGACTTCGACCAATCATATCACGTTTTATTGGCGCGCAGTACATTTTTTTTCCTCGCTTGTAAACACGTGCAGAATCTGCTGTCTCTGCTTCTACGATAAAGATAATCTAAACCATTATCACATATAGTAAGTTCTTGCACTGCATTTAATACTATAAATACGAATTTTACAGTACTGGTCAGATTTACAGATCAGGTGTTAAACCCGTGAACTGAAATAGTACTTTGGCTTCTTGTAGCATGCTTGCTAACTTGCCTGAGTAGAGTTGAGTTAGTTCAGTTGTGGGGTAAAAAGCATTTGGTTCATTTGGATAGTTGTTATTGCTATAAACTTGAATTATGTTTTGATAGTAATTTTAAAACGAGTGTTCTGAGTTGACATTGCTATCTTATTCATAATATTACAGAAAACCCTTAAGATGGCCAAAAGCCTCCGTAGCAAATGGAAGAGAAAAATGCGGGCAGAGAAAAGAAAGAAAAATGCTCCCAAAGAACTGGCCCGTCTGAAGAAGGCTCTTGGTACAGACCTGAAAGGCGAAGCTGCTATGACAGACATCCAGGAGATAGCCACTGTGGTGCCAGCTGACAAAATAAAGAATCAAAAAGACGTGGAAATGGCAGAAGATACAGGAGATGGTAAGTAAAACATCGGAGCAACTGTAATTCCTTAGCTTCCTTAGCTCTGCTGCGTATTCATTATTATTCATTTTTTGCTTAGGTGAGAAAATGGATATGGACAGCAAGCGCAATAAGAAAACTATGCTTGATGAACATGGACAGTATCCTGCATGGATGAGTCAACGTCAAGCCAAAAAAATAAAAGGCAAACGGATGGCTAAGAAAGGAGCCTCTAGCAAAAAGAAGAAGGGCATTGCTTGGTAGCAATGACTTACTTTGTCTGAAACATTATTTTCAATGGACCTTAAAGGAAATTGCTTCACGTATTGTTTGTTTGACCAAATTATTTTTGAAAAACTTTGCCATACTTTTGCAAAGGTCTGTTCCTGTTAAAAAAACAACTTGACCTAGGTCAAGTTGGTCTTTTCTGTGCGCTTCTCCCTTTTTCAAACAAAGACATGAACAATAGGTTCCTTTCCTGTTTGATTAAGCCCAGCATGAGTTAATCTTAATATATGAGGACTTTTCCTAGTGGTGTTGGAAAATCTTAATTAACACCAGACTTAATTATACCACTTGATAATAAAGCAATTGAATGTTTATTCAACGTATTCAGCACAAAACAAGTTTATTATCACTGTATTAACTCCACGTAAGCAGCTGGGAACAGACCGGTGCGCCCATGGCAGTGTCCTTTCCACCAGCCCTCATCGATCATCTCCACATTGGTGATGATGTCATCTGGGTTGAAGGAGATCTCATCATCAGCCTCTGTGACATAAATTTAGCAACATTGTGACATTTTGTACAAAGAAATCACTGGCAATTAACAATCCTGTACCTCCTTGATAATCATAAATGGCTTTCGCTTGCAGGCCATACGACAGGTCTTCATAATCATTGTCACCCTCTGTTCAACATGACAGTCCAAATAAATATGTGTTGAATATATCTGAAAGCACTCTAACCTTAAACAAACCTGTGAGTTGAGATGAAGGTGGTGGTGGTGGTGGTGGCTCGGCGAGGTTCTCATACTCCCCATCGTCCTCTTCGACTTCGTCCACTGCTGCTGACCTTGGAGGAACCGAAGGAGCAATCTCATCTGTGATATCCTCTTCATGTGGAGGAACTGCTGGAGGCTCATCATAAAGTGGCTCCTCCTGCATACAAGCTCAAAACTATAATTCCAGTAAAGTTCGAGGTATACTCTGATCCTACTCATAAGGTCACAAAAGCACAAGTCAAATTCATTTACATTTTTTACCTCTGGCTCTTCCTGTATCTCTGTGTTGTGGGCGTGGTGATCTTCATGAACATCTTTGGCATACACTGCTGAGGCTTGTGGAGGAAGAGATTCCTCCTCTGATTTCTCCTCTTGAGATTTTTCTTCTGGTTTCTCCTCTCTGCTTATTTCCTGAAAACAGCAACAAGTTTTCATCTTTGTTGCATTCTGTGGCCCATACACTTAATTAGATAGTAATTAAAGTTAAACAATCCTTGAAGAGCAATAAGCTTTGTAGCATTCTTGTAGTTGTATTAATGACAGCACTACAGTGTTCCTGGGAGTTACCGGTGGTTGCTGTTGGGCCTCTCTCTCTTTGGTTTCTCGGGCTTGCCTCCTTGCTCGTTCTTCCTCCACTTTCTTTCTGTTTTCTTCATCGGATACTTTGGCCATGCTCTCAAAACGTGCCTTAAGTTTTCCTGCACCTACACTCGCTGAATCGCAAACAACAAGGCACTTGACATATAAAGTCTTTCTTATCAAAAGGACAAAATAGCTATTGAAAGTGTCTATTTACATGTTTCCACTGGCACTGTCTTTTCATATGCAGAAGTAGGAGAGTCAATATCCGAGTAGCCAGTTGCGCTCTGAAGTGCATATGATAGTTACATGATTTATTACATAAAATATGCATCATTGCATTTTAAATTGGAATGTAATGAAGTGTTGAAAATGCTGACTTTATCCATCCGATCTGCTTGTACTCCATACCGACCTCCAAATCCCGCTGAATAATCTGGAAATGTGAAATCAATGAACAGTGAATTTAGGCTTGTGTCCCTGTGTCCTCCAAAAACACAAAGACATTTATCATACCTTTTTGTGACTGATGCTTTTCTGTTTCAGCCTTATAGTCAAAGCCCAAGGCTGATTTGTCTACTTTTTCCTTCTCAACTCCAAACTTTCCTCCAAATCCCTTTGAATAATCTGATGAATATATTAAGAAATTATTGTCAACAGAAGGACTCAATGATTTCTTAATTCCAGAAGTAATTGCCTTTTTGCGATTGATGCTTCTCTGTTTCTGCTTTGTAGTCATATCCAAGGGCAACTTTATCCACTTTTTCCTTCTCCACACCAAATTTCCCCCCAAAGCCTTTAGCATAATCTGCCATTACAAGAGACATGTAAATATACATTGTTGTTAAAGCAGCAACTTTTGAAATGGACACTTTTCACCTTTTTGTGACTGATGCTTTTCTGTCTCGGCTTTATAGTCATATCCCAGAGCAGCTTTGTCCACTTTGTCTTTTTCAACTCCATACTTCCCACCGAAACCCTTCGAATAATCTGAAATATATTGTTATTTCCAGTTATTTATAAAAATCCTGTTTGCGGTACAAAATGATTCAAGTACCTTTCTGGGATGCATGCTTTTGCACATCTCCTTTGTATTCAAAACCCAAAGCTGACTACAGTGAAAAATATATTATGATTATATACTATTTGATTGTGGATAAATAAATTGTATTCTTACCTCATCAACACGGTCCTTCTGAACTCCAAATTTCCCACCAAATCCTTGTGATGCGTCTTTTTGTGAGGAGTGCTGCTGCACGTCTGCCACATAGTCATGTCCCAGAGCCACCTTCATTAAAGCAAATGATAAATTAAATAAATTAGATAAATTAAATAAAAGTGAAGGACAATTGTATTAATATTGCAGTACGAACCTTATCCATTCGATCTTTTTCCACCCCAAATTTGCCTCCATAACCATATGAGGCTTTGGGAATGTGCTCTTTCTGTTTCACCCGCTCATGCTCCACCACCACTTTCTGTCTGAGGTCTGCAACACTGCCAATGATGATATGAGAGTGCATCCTAGTAGTTAACTTTTAATTCTTATATTCCTTTAATTCTTGTTATATTGCAATAAACCCAAACTGTGTGTGCACGTGTTCTAAAATAGGGATGCACTGAACTGATACTCAATATTTAGATGTCTTGGATATTGGCTTCCAAATATCAGGTCAGCAAATATCCTGGTTGGACATATAAATTGATGTAATAAAACTACTGGCCCAGTGCACAATATTATAATGTTAAAAGTTAACTGAGGGATAAATAACAGCTACATAACACATTGGATCAGTTCCGTCTTATTTTATTTTTATTTAAAGG
The DNA here is from genome assembly GCA_000787155.1 of Scartelaos histophorus. NCBI lineage: Eukaryota > Metazoa > Chordata > Actinopteri > Gobiiformes > Gobiidae > Scartelaos > Scartelaos histophorus. Next base: position 24,383 of record KN490002.1, read on the forward strand.
AAATAAATTCTGTTTTCAGTCTCAGCCATAAAATGGGTGATATCAGGAATCAGGTACTTTAAGTTACAGCATCAGAATCCATATCAGAACTGAAAAAGTTGGATCATCTATGTTCCAAAATAAGATGGCATGACAACCTTTAAGGCACAGGTAGATTTCATTTAAAAGTATAGTGTGAAGGATAACATTTTACTTGACATGCTAGAAGATCTGTGAAGTTTAATTTCTGTATTTGTTCTGCCACTTTAAATACATTTAGTTGTCCTACAGATATGACTGAAGTTTCATAGTTCTGTAGTTTCCTTATTAGGGCAGACTTGCTGACTTACTTCTGCTCTCTTCACTTCCTCTTCCTATTGCAGTGCTTAACCACATTGGCTTATATATATATATATGCTTTATTTTGTGATGCATTTTAAATAGACCCTCACCTTATATGCTCTTTACGCCCGGAACCTTCAATTGTCTTTGCTCCCCATCTCTGCTCCTGCTCTGTAATGTCATTCTACAAAAACAGGTTGCACAAGGTAAAAAGTACAGCACAAGTAAAAAGAGTGTCAGTGTTCAATCCCAAGTACAACATTTACTTTAAAGTTACCTCAAAGTCAGGGTCTGTCTCCCAGTCATCTCCATCCCCTGTCTCCTTTGCACTCACATTATGGCCTACAACTGATTTCCACATTTCTAAAGGATAAACAACAAACAAATAAGGCCAACCACACTTTTCCTGTTTGCACTCACTGTATTAAATTGTAATTACACTTTCATGAAACCAGAAATGAGGTTATACTGTACTGCACTCATTGTTTTTAATTAAACGTATATTTTCCTAAAAATAAAAATACTAACAAAACTCAACATTCAGAAATTTCCATAGGCCTAATAGTGCTGCATAAAGCCTACAGTGTCACCTCCTTACCCAAGTCAGATGGAAAGGATTTTGACAATGACAATTAAAATAAATGAGTAGTCATTTCAACAGATCAAATCAGACCCTACCTTTGTGTCAGCAAACCAGGCGACGTCTGAGAACAGTCACTTGGTAAAAAAAAAAAAATTACAGTTTGTGATGGGCGGTGTGTGTCTCGCAGAGTGACACGTTACGCACAAGTAGTTTATTCACTAGTCATGACTCCCCTTCGACACACGAGGTCAGAAGTGCTCTGCAAATTTGTACACTTAACCCACTAGTGCAAGAGGAGGATATTTGAATAGAAGGGAGCCACAACACATTCTTTAACACATAAAAATATCCTTTATTGATTTTAATGCTAGCAGTATTTTAACAAAACCATACCAGAATGTTAATGGGTTATTTAATTCATCTTTTGGATGTTTACAAGCCAGTTAATACACAGG
>KN490002.1:29317-43481 GCA_000787155.1 Scartelaos histophorus
CTTTCCCTTAGCTCAGTTCGGGCTTGATGAGCTTCAGCCTGTAAATGGCCCACTGCTTCCTCCAGAGCTTTTGTCCTCTGATGCAAACTCTCCAGTTCCTTTTGAAGACTGAGGGTTTCGCTCTGTGCAGCCTGCAGAGCAGTGGTGGTCTGCTCCAGCTGGCTCTTCTCCTTTTCAAGAGACTCTTCACTGGCTTTGAATTTGTTGTTAATTTCTTCACATTTCTGCTGCCATTCTTTGTCAGCTTTTTCCAAACTAAACATAAAAACATATTACTTTTACATTATATAAACTAAATTTGATAAGACGCTAAATAAATATTAAGGAAAATTTTTACCTGTCAATAGAGCTTTGGAGTCCTTCTTTCAGTGCAGTTTCCTTTTGGAGCTGTTCTGCCAATGCTTTCACACGTGTTTCTGCCTCCCGAACTTCAGCCTCTTTACCCTGGAGAGCGCCATTGAAACGGTTTTCCCACTGACGGGCCTCATCTAAAATACGGTCCCGATCATCCTGCAATGAAGACATGCAGCGAGAGAAGGCAGCCAACCTGGCCAGTGACTCATCCAGTTGAGTTTGCAACTCTTGTGTCCGTCTTTCTGCTGCCTCTGCCTGGTCTCTGGCCTCTGCAGTAGCATCCTCCTCTCTCTCCCTTTCTCTGAAGGACTCCTCTAGTCTCAGCTCTATCTCTTTCAGCTCAGCTCCCAGCCTGAACCGCACAGAGTCCAATGTCTGCTCAGCTTCAGCTTTCAGCAATGTCTCCTTCTGCTGGGCCTTTTGCTCTACAGCTACTTTATCAGCCAAAGCCTCCTTAAGCTGTTCTTGGGCATCATTTAACTGAGACTTACAATCACACAACTCTGCTTCAGTCTTTTTCAAATCCTCCAAAGTTTTAGAAATCTCAAGTTGAGCCTGTTGCTGTTTCTTTAGGAGCTCATCATGACTGATCTGCAGTGCCTTAGCCTCTCGGGCAAGTTCACTGATCCTCTCTTGGTACTGAATAGAGTCTTTCTGCAGCTGGCGGACCTCCAGCTGTTTCTCTCGAAGCAGCTCTTCGAGCTGTCTCGATCGGCTTTGACTTCCCTCTTTGACTCGCTCTGCAGAACGCAGCTGCTGCTCCAGCTCCCTCTGTTTCCCACACTGTGCCTCGGCCTCTGCCCGTTGCCTCTGGGCCTGCCTCATGTCCTCCTCCAGTCGCAAGGCTCGTGCCTGCTCACTGTGGTACTGGGCCTCCAGTTCAGCCCTCTCCCGCTCCACTGTCTCCACTTCACACTGCAGCTCTGCCAGGTGCTGCCGCTGGTCTGTAGCCTCCTGTTGGTAACTGGCAATGCTGCCATTGAGCTGAGCCAGTTGATTCATCAACCGCTCCTCCAGGTTATCCTTCTCGGTTTCCAGATTTTTAAGGAGCTCTTTGAACTGTCTCTCTCTACTGACACCTTCCTCTGCCAGTCTCTTTTCTCTGTCTGTGCTCTGTTGAAGTAGCTGTTCTAAAGTGACTTCTTTTGTTTTGAGCTCTTCAACATCTTGTTCAAGAGCAGCTAACTGCTCCCTTAATTCAGCTTCCAGTTGCTGCCACTGAACTCTTTCAGTAACAAAAGCAGCTTCCATATCCTTCATTTTGATTTCTATTTGTTCAAGCTCATATTTTTTTTCTGTTGGGGCACCTACATCTAAAGCAACTTTGTTTGCTTCTAAAGTTGTTTCTTCGTGTTCTTGGCCTTCAGGTGGCTCAGATTTAGTCATAGTCAGATCTGATGTTTGTGCAGTTACAATCTCCTCTTGAACAGCATCAGTGCTCTGGGCTGTAGTTTCAATGTCTTTAGCTTCCCTTTCTGCAAGTTCTTCCCTTAACTCATCAATGTGCTGACTTAAAGTGTCTCTCTCATTTTTGGTTTCCTCTAATTCAGTTTGTAAAGCCTTCAGGTCCTCACGCGCTTTTTCAAACTCAGCTTTAAGGGCTCCATCTTCAGGGGACACATTCATAGATTTTTCTTGCTGTTCTCTCAGCCGTTCATTCTCCACTTCCAATTCCAATATTTTCTGCTGCTTTGTTTTGGCAAACTTCCTCATTTTGTCTTTCACTGTATCCACCTCTTTTTTTGCCTCCTCTGCTTGTTTTTCAGCCTCGAATCGTGATGCTTCGTGAGCCCTTACTTTGGATGCTAGCTCCTGTCTCTCCTGCCTGGCAGCCTCCAGGACTCTTCTCACACGCTCTGCTTCATCACTCACATTTTCATAGGACTTGAGCAGAGTCTCATACTCCTCCTTCATGTTTTGTACCTTTTCCTCCCACTCTCTGCAGGCGTGGGCTGCCTCCTCTTTAGCGAGCTCAGCCTCTCTCTGATAATTGTCTTTTTCACTTATGATGCCATCCATTACCAGTTTAAGACTCTCACAGGAAGAGCCTAGACTTTGGTTTTCTAGAAGTAAACGGTCTACCTCGCTGATCAATTTGTCTCGTTCACTTTGGAGCTTCTCCAGCTCTTCTTCTGTTGCACTCATTTTTTCCTTCAGCTCATTAAGCACCTGCTCAGTGGAGGCTAGTTGCTCCTTTACCGTCTTGTTTTCTTTTAGTGCCTCTTTACGGCTAATTAGAGCTGCTTGTAGTTTTCTTTGCAGTTGTTGTATCTTTGTCTCAGTGTCTTTTTCTTCTTCCTGCTTTTGAGGAACCTCCACTTCCAACCTCTGCATTTTTTCTTGCTCTGCCTTCAGTTCGTCCTGTAAAGAGATTATTAGTTCATCCTTATGTGATACAGCTGTCTCCATGGAGCGCATCAAAGAGTTTTGCTCTTGAAGTTGCTGACTGAGCTCCATTATCTCTTGGTTTTTATTGTCAAGAAAAACTTTGAAATCAGTAACTTCAGCCTGAAGAGCTGCAATAGAGGAGGCAGACTCCTCAGAGGCAGTTTTGACAGCGACGTCCATCTCAGCCTTAAGACTTTCTGCGTAAGACTGAGCTTGTTGATATTTTTCTCTAAGAACAGTCATCTCTTCAGAAACAATATCTATTTGCATTTCTTTTTCTTTTAGCAGCTGTAGATCTTTCGTTACTTCCAATAATTTAGTGTCCTTCAGTGACAAAATAGCATGTGTATCTGCCAATTTATTTTCTAGTTCTGTGTTAGTCTTTTGTAAAGCATATATTTCCTCTCTGAGTGCATCCAATGACTCGTCCACTTGTACAGAGAAGCCTTCACCTTGCTCTGTCCTACTCTCACCACTAGAGGGCGGCTGCTGGGCTGTATCTGGCTCAGGGGCTGCAAAGTCAACCCAGTCCTCCTGTCCCCAGTCATTAGCTGCAGGTTTTTCGGACGTTTTAACCTCTAGTTGTGGCTCTTGACAGGGTTGGATTTCTTGCTCCTTGTGCATTTCCAATTCTCTCAACTTTTTCTGAAGAACTTCCTTTTCATCACTCTGCTTTTCAAAACGCCCCATAAGTTCAGAGTACTCCTCTTTCAGTTGCTTTAGTTGTTCACGGTGGTGCCTGTCTTTCTCTTTTGCTTTACGAAGCGTGTCCTTGCGAGACTCTTGAGCTTCCTGCACTTTCTTCTGAAGTGAGTCACACTCCCCTTCAAGGGAGACAACTTGCGACTGTAACGTTGTCATATTCAGATTATCTGTTGGCTGGGAACCTTCATCTTCCTCGGTTGATTTTCTGTTTAGAGCCTCTGCAAGAACCTGATCTTGTTGGCGTATCTTCTGCTCCAAACTCTCAACCACCTCCTCTTTTTCTTTCAAAGCTTGTTCAAGTTCAGAAAGCTTAGCCTCCATTTTTCCAAACTCTACATTTCCCTGCTTGTCCATTTGTTTTTCTTCCACAACATCCTGGTCAGCAACCTTGTTTTCTTCAAGAATTGCCACTTTTTTCATGAGTTCTTTGCGCTGCATAAGAGCCAGCTGTAATTTCTTCTTTGTGTTGGTAAGTTGAGTTTGCAGCTCTTCTTTTTCCCTTTGTAAAGTTGACACAGTATCTTCATCTAGCAATGTTGGCCCATGACTAGTTTCTTTATCATCCACTACATTTCTAAGCTCCTGTAGTTCCTCTTTCAACTTATTCATTTCACTGTCAACCAATGATCTCTCTTCTTGTGCTTGAATGAGTTTAGTGGACATACTATCATTGAGTGCTATAATCTCCTGCTCTTTCTCACTCAAGCGTAAATGCAGCTCACTGATTTCGGAGTCTTTCTTTAAAAGTGATTCATTGCTGATGTTAATTTGTGATGACTCCAAATCCCTCAGCTTCTCTTCAAGCTCAGAAGAGAACTGCTCTCTGTCCTCCAGCTGGACACTGAGCATCTGTGCCTGGCTCTGCTGCTCCGTCAATGACTCCATTGCAGATTTTAGTTCTATTTTCAGAGTCTGGATGCACTCCTCCTTCTCTTTACAACGATCATTTAAAATGTCTATTTGCTCTTCTAAAAGCTGCATTTCAATTTGTTGTTTTTCTTTTATAGAGTAATTTTGCTGAATATTATCCAGCTCTTCTCTGACAGTGTTAAGCTCTTGTTCAAAATGGGATGCCTGAGATTCTGCAACTTCTTTAGCAACATTAAGTGCATCGGTCTCCTCTTTCAAAGCACAGATTTTCTTCTGAGATTCACCAGCCTCCTGCCTGAGCCTCTGCAGTTCTGCCAGTAGCTCGCTATATCTTTTCTGTAGCTCTTCAGCCAAGACCTGAGCAAAGACCTGACTAGATGAGACATTTTGATCTGAAGATAAACTGTCCCGAGTCAGATGAACCTCCACGGTCTCATGGATAATCACTGATGAAGACTCAACTTGAACTGTGGACGACTCCTGCTCCATGCTTGTGGTTTCCCATGACGATTGCAGCTGATTAAAATCCTGTAATGCAGATGGCCACTCTGGTCCCCCCTCCTGGTTCACAGCCTCCAGAAGTGTCCAGCTGCTGTGGGCTACCTCCGAGTCGCTGCTTGCTACCATCTCATCAGAAGAGGCTTTGGACTCCTCTGGGGACTCCGATTGGGTCCCAATCAGCTCTGGACTGCTCTCATTGTCAGCAGACATAGACAGAACAGAGGTGTCCTCGGCCACTAATGTAGTCTCTTCATCTTGGGTTTCCACTAACAGATCTTGAAGAACAGATGTGCCGCTTTCATCAGATTGTTTTGGAGTTTGAACTTCTGTAACTTCAGCAGATTCATGTTTCTGGGCTAGAGAAGTCTTAAAAGTAGACAGTTCATCATCCTTTTCCATTAACAGTCTTTCCAGAGCAGAGATGCGTTCTGTAAAAATGAAAAAAAAGTATTTACTTTCCATAGTTTAACATTTTAGTTATTCTGTTAATTGATTTTGTTATCTTTATAACAAATCACTATAGGGCCCACTGCCATATATAAATATTAAAAATACCTCTGTAAGTATCTGCATCAGTGGATTCAACATCATGACCAGATTCAGATATCTGTAGAAAAAACAAATCAAAACAAAAAATATATATATAAAATACAGCTTCAGTTTGTTAATACAAATCCAATTGCATACAGACAAGGTCTATCGTCTACACAGTGGACTGGAGGTCAGTGCAGTGGGATTAGACACTGTGACTCTGTGCAGTCTATGATCCAACTTCAGATGTGTCCTTGTCTGAGAACAAGTCTGAGTCTGAAGGACAACTTTAAATCTGTCCTCTCAGTTGAACAATAGTAAATGATGATTCACAAACCAACATAATGTTTGTTCAAGTGTCTGACCTACAGCTGAATATGTCGAGCTAAAACAAAGGACAAAATCTTTTGTAGTCACTGACCTCTTTAATTTGTTGCTCCAGATGCTGTATTTTGGATGATGCTTCCTCGTTGTCTTTAGTCTGCCTGGCCAATTGTTCTGAAAAGAAGAAGATAACCTGTTAATGTATATACACACCAATAATGACATGTTTTATAGTTATAGAAACTCTAACCTTGAAGGATATCAATGTTGTTGGTAAACTCCAGACAGCGTTTCTCACTACTACTGTGTTCCTGTTTTAACTCGAAGAGCTGAGCTTCAATGGACTGTACAGTCTCTATTAACACAGTAGGGTCAATGCAAATAGGGCCTTCATCTGGAGCTGCACAGCCTCCTGTATCCAGTGACCGTAAATGCCTCCAAACTTCATTCAGCGCTTTACTCTGCTCTTGTAACTGTTCATGCTGTGCTCTGAGTGTAGTCAGTTCATTGTTGAGCTTGTCAACCTCTGACTTCTCTCTCTCTAAAACAAATGCTCTTTCTGCCTCTGCCTCCCTAACTGACTCCAGCTCTCTTTCCACATGCTCCATTTCTGCCCTGCTTCTCTCCAGCACCTCCTTGGACTCTCTCAGCTGGGCCAGTTCCTGTTCAAGTCTTTCAACCCGTGTCTTTTCCTCTTGTAGAGCTTCTTGACTGACAAGCTCTGCCTCCTTCATTGCTACCAGTTCACTCTGGAGCCTGACCATTTCAGCTTTCTCTGCCTCCCAGGTCTCCAAGCTGTTTCTCAGAGAGGAGATTTCTGCTTGTGCCTGTGTCAACTGCTGCCTCTCCTCCTCCCTCAATCTGACCGACTCTGCAAGCTCCAGCTCCATCTGACGGAACTGAGTAGTTAAGATCTGGGAAAAAACAAATGACATAAGAGGCTATTAGCATTTAAAGAGTCATATTTAGTTTTTTCAGGTACCCACATTAAATAATAACATAAGTAAATGATTTTCTATTTTGTTCATTGTAAACCGCATTACTGATCTAAAACTGCCTAATAAAAGAAATTGTTAGTGGGATGTTGAAAAGTGGCTTGTGACATTTTAGAACTGTCTAAAATGAGAGGAGAATGAAGCACTGAAGCCTTGAATTCAGAACAATGCAGCATTACTCAAAGATGTGTGAGGCAATGGAAATAGTTTCAATAAATAACAAATAACTTTGAATAAGGTAATGATGAGAGGAAGCTCATTTACATTGATTTTGCATCTCATCTACAGAACAGAACAAATGTTTTTAATAATTATAACATTGTCATATCTGTATACAAATATAGAACACTGGTAAAAACAAACAAACACATCCAGTTTAACAGGAACCACACCTGTTTTTGCTGATCTGCACTGTTGAGTTCCTGTTGCAGCATTTCCAGCACCTGAGATCGAGAGCTCACAGTCTCCTCCAGCTCCTCACACTTTTGCTGGGCTGCGTGAAGAGCCTGGGGACAGCAACAACAACGAGCTAAGACTGACTGTATCTCACCTCTAGTAAAAGATTAACCCACAATAAACCAGTGTGCACATTGTCACTTTTACAGCCATATTCACAAATGTTGCAAGAGGAAATATAACACCACGACTTTCTTGTCATACTTTGAAACCACAAATCTGATTACAACAAAATCTCTGCATCTTTTATAATAGTGTATTGCACTCATCCAGGCACTACTTGAATGATTAGATTTTTTTTAGATGATGAAATTTGAAAAGTATAGAAAGAATGAATAGAAATTAGTTATATGTACTAAATTTGACATCTTTAGTATAGTTTGGAAGATTGGGACTGGGATATCATTAAAATAAGATAATCTAATAATAGTAGTAATGACTGATAATATACTACAGTACATTAAATTAAGGGTATTTCAGACAAAAATATTTGGAAATCACTGGTGCATTGCTTAGGCCAGAAGAAATCTATGACAAATATAAAACATAGATATTATTCTGTCACACCTGTTGAAGTTCTCCATTATTGTGAGACTCTGATGTGACCCTTAGCAGCTCCTCTTCATGTTTTTGGATCTGTTCTTGGAAACGTACATCTTTTTCGCAAACAACAGCCTGCAATATCCTAACCTGGGGAAAAAAACACCTTATTGGCACTGTCTTTTTGAGATATTCAGGCTAGTTTCTTTAATTTTGTTATTGTGGTTGTATTTTATCTTACCTGTTCAGCATGAGCAGACTCCTTGTCTTGTAGAAGTTGCTCTGTGGCCTGTAGTTTGTCTCGGAGATTCTTGTTTTCAACCTCTTCTTGACTTAGTTTAGTCCTCAGCTCCTGCAGTTCCTCCTCTGAAGCCCCACTAGCTCCTGTAAATGAACTATCAGGAGTCTGACAAAGAAATAATAATCAGAAAAAAATGTAATGTTCATGGCAAATGTGCTAATAATGTGCTAATGTGCCAATACAAACTTACTGATGCGCCTTCATGTCCCTTTAGTTCATTTATCTGTTTATTGAGAGATGCCATCTTCGCTTTGGCTTGTAATTTAAGTTTAGTAAAGCGAGCCTCAGCTGCTTCACTTTCACTCTGGAGGGAAATAAGTGTAAAGCTGGAGTTAAAAAGACAAAAAGGAAAGGTATGTAGAAAGTAGTTCAAATTTGACAAAGATTACTTATCTGTGTCCCCATATATAAAATAAACACATTCAAAACAAATATAGCCTTTACTGATAACAACTGTTATGTTCATTTTTTTCAAACTTCCAAAAAACCTTGAGTGTGACCAAATTGTGGAGGTTTTCAGTTGCTATTTTGGTTCTCAAGGTGATTATCCAATGAGAAAAGAACAGGTTACACGCCCTATATTTGCCCTACATTCAATAAAACCAACCGCAGGTGATTGTTACCTTAATCTGTGCATCTTTATTGGCCAGGTCTGTGTCCTTTTGCAGCAGTTGAGAGTCCTTATCCCGGATTAGCTCCTTCAGCTGGACAACAAGCTGCTCCAAGTGGGCCAGCCTCTCCATGGCCTCCTCCGGTACCTCAGATTCAGAGGTCTGATGATCACCCGCAGGAAGTCTCGGCTCAAGAACTCCCTGGGAAAAAGAAGAGCACAAAGAAAAGTCTATGTACACTTGTTGTCATCTCATTATTGTTTGAATTTTGCTTTGTTAAAAAAAGCCTCCTTTGAGCTGCAATATGTAACTTTCTCCATAGAGTGTCTGCTACCTGCATGTCTACATGGAGATGCCATTAACTGGGATGTTCCACAGTATGTCATTATCTCATTAGAGACAAGTAACACCCTGAGGCCAAGTTACAGGTCAGACCTGTGAAGATTGGTGGGTCCACACACACAGAAATAAAGCAAGTTTTTCAATGTAATGTTTTTTAGCGACTAAGCATGGAAAGAGGCAATAACATCTCCCTGAAGGCATGAGGAGGACACCCCATACTCCATAAAGTTACAGTTTTTTAGCCAAAGTTTTACATAGTTTACGAAAAAAAAAGTACCTGTGAGTTTCCATCAGCGCCCTCCTCTCCAGAGAGCTCCTGGAGAACATTTGCCAGTCGGCTTAACATTGAGCCGGCACTGAAAGGATAAAAACATGATCTAATGACACTTTTACAGCAGGTATACAATACTGAATCGCTTACTACTAATATAGTTTACGCAGCCCACAGTCTATAGGTGAATATGATTTTTTTGCGGTCTTTTTCGCATTTTAATCATGTTTGGAGTATTTATGCAAACTTTTGTTTACATAATCAGCTGCCATGTTGCTGGAGGATCCATGGGAGGATCTTTCCCATTTCCTCCATGTTGCCGAAATCTGCCGAACTTTACCGAGAGCCACAGACAACTGCGGCTGCGTGGTCATTTTCGTGCACTGCAAAGATTTTAGCAAGCTAACGCGAAAATGGACAGAGATGTTTCATTACAACACGGGACCAAAGACTGAATGCATCAGCCGAGTGTCAAGATACATATAAAGAGGTATGAGCGAGATGCTGTGGGACTACACTGTGTTTTCCTCTTGCTGTGGTTTACGAGCTGCAGCTGAGTTAGCTGATGCTAGCGGAGAGCGTCAATAACAAGTAAAGAAGCAGCTTTTTAACCCTCCGTCTCGTCTTTTCTTTTCTGGCACAACACGTGGACGGACTGATACTGTGCGTAATAATACAAAACATCAAGTTTGACTCACCTGCTCAAGTGCTGCCCACTTAAAAGGTTCTGCGTTTATTGGGTTTATTTCCTCGGCTGGTTTTCTCAGAGCATAGCCACATCACCAAACACTCCCGGAAACGAAACTTCTGTGCGCTCATTGGTCACCCGGAGGAGCTGCGTAAAGAAGGGGCCGTCTACAAGAACAGCGGAACTGTCCATCCGAAAATGTGTCATTGAGGGAAAGACTCAGATTTACCCATTGACTCACTTGTCTTACTGTACAGAGCACACATGGCTGTGCACGACCCAAGAGTGAACCTTCTGGTGACCAGGGGGAGGCAGCTGGGGCGGAGCCTGCTGCTGCTCGCCCACTACACCTCTGTGTTCGCGGCCTTCGTGGGCCGCTCTGTGCACTGGATGGTGGAGGCGCTCCGCTGGCTCTGCCTTTTCGCCCGCTACACCAGCTCCATGTTTGACTCCATCTACAGACTCTTGACTTGGGGCCGGAGGAGAAGTGCCCCCGGGGTCAGGGAGGTGTCTCCAGCCTCTGACATGCATCCAGGGGGATAATGAAGTAGACATGACACTTTTGATACTGTTCTCATCCTACATGAAGGATAACGATGCCTTATGAAGTCGGTTCTTGTAACACTAAACCTGTGTTAGGCCATTATAAGGCCTATTTTTATCGAGTGAAACTCTAATGAATGTCTGGACTCAGTGGGCTTTAGTTTGGCAGTTCAAGTCATTTCTTAATCGGTGCCATGATACAATTACTGATGCAATGTTTACAGATATGATCATGCAACCTTAGCCATGCTGCAGTCCACACAAATATTGAAATCTAAGAAGATGCATTTCTTTAAGAAGTAACAAAAAGTTACCAAAGTTTTGATTTGTATTTTTATATTACTATATACTTTTTGTATTGTTTATTGTGACAAGAGTGTCCCACATGAATACGCTTGAAGAAGAAAAAAATCACTAAAGATTTTCTTTTACTGTAGTATGTCTTTAAAACCCTTTTGCATGTTATACTTTTAATGAGTTGTGCTGTGTTATGTAATGGCTCTGGAAATGTTTTTTCTTAATTTCAGCAATGACACTGAACCTGATATGGATGAATTTTAAATCTTTGTAATTTTCATTTTATTTTTGTATTAACATATTATTGTACCTGATAAAGGCTACATTTATTTTTGTTATGGCTAGATGTATTTAACATACATTAACAAGCAAATACTAACAATGCACATGTTCATTTACTTCCTTTACTTAGTTAGAGTCATGTTGTTTTTGAAATTCTACTAACATTTTGCTTTGAGTGCTGTGAAGGTGAAAAAGCGCTATATAAAAATGTGACCTTAACTTTTTTTCTAGTAACAACCTCATGATCCCATATTGATGTTAAATAAAGACTTGTTTTTTCAACAAGAAAGCTGTTTCGAGGATCAGGGTTTACTCATGTCTGAAATAAAATTCATACATACAGCTTTTGTAATTCTCAACTAATTTGTTGTTTAAGAAGGGCTTGAAACAACAGTCTCAGATTGAGTTTATAAACCCTCAGCTCAGATGTGGATGTCCTCTGTCGCCACGTGACACAGGTACAACACATGATTGCATGTGTCAGCACATCTCTGAAACATGAACATGAGTATGAGGACTAAGCTCCTCGGCCAGTTTCAGGATTAGAGAGATCAGATTGAAGGAGGGCACTTGGGGCTCATCTCCAATCTGAGGCCACTATAAAAGAGCCCCAGCAGAGGGAAAGCCAGCCCCATGTCCAGTGTGTGACTGTGAAGAGGGAGCCCCTCTGCCTCACAGTAGACCAATTGGACAGTCAGGTGTCCTGACTCAGCTCTCAGCACAAATGGGGAACTCAAACGGCTGCACAGTGGACGATCTGCAGGCAGTGGAGATGCACCTGTGGTACAAGAAGTTCATGACGGAGTGCCCCTCAGGGCAGCTCACTCTGCACGAATTCAAGCAGTTCTTTGGACTGAAGGGTCTGGACTCAGAGGCAAACGCCTACATTGAACAGATGTTTCGCACATTTGATATGAACAAGGTAAGGCCTTCCATTCAGGGGTCACAACTAAGGAACATCATTTTACCTGGATTTACTTCCTACCTCCCTCCTGTGGGCTCACCACCTGCAGAGGGGTTTCATAGGGTCTGGGTCTGGTGCATAGAGTAATGGGCAGCGTGCTGCCCCCGCGACCCAGCCGGATTAAGCGGGAGAAGATGGATGGATGGATGGACACTTTATATTTGAAAACAACCAAGTAAAATGTTAATATTCCAGATGACAGAAGGCATTGAAGATATTACCCCTTAATTTTCTTTTGTTTCTGGTTTTAAAATCCAAAAATTTCAATGGTAAAATTATTTCAATCTCAGATTAATATTTGCTCAAACAGTAGCTTTTAATACTAGATCATGACCAAGATCTTGTTCTTATGAGGCATCTTGTTGAGAGATGGGGTCAGTGTGTCATATTTAGTCTTCCCTACAGCTCACTGCAATCATCTTATGCCTGATTTAACTGGAAAGTACCAGAGACAGTGATTTGAAGCAAAGTTTCTTGTTCTTGTTGAGAAGCAAACTGTCCCTGTAGTTAACGCCCCATTCTGGCACACTCCATTTCCCATGAAAAAACCATCTTTAATACAAACAGATTTAATTTAATCTTCTGAATGCTTGTCGTTCACTCAACAGGACGGCTACATAGACTTTATGGAGTATGTAGCTGCCCTTAGTCTGGTGATGCGTGGAAAGATGGAGCACAAGTTGCGCTGGTATTTTAAACTTTATGATGTGGATGGCAACGGGTGCATCGACCGACACGAGCTGCTCAACATCATAAAGGTAACATTTACATTTGATGTTTGTGACTTTCTGCACCGCCTCGGGCCACAGCTCATGTGTCTCTGTTGCTTCAGGCAATTCGAGCAATCAATGGAAATGAGAATCAGGAGTGTACGGCCGAGGAATTTACCAACAAAGTGTTTGACAGGATCGATATCAACGGAGATGGTAAGTCTGCTCAAGTCCAGGCACATGTACATACGCAGGATATGAAGTTTGCAAAGGAATATCATGGTTACCAGATCAGATCACTTGAAAAAGTTCTGTCGTCACAGGTGAACTGTCCTTAGAGGAGTTTGTAGCTGGAGCTCGCAGTGATGAAGATTTCATGGAGGTGATGATGAAGAGTCTGGATCTCACTCACATTGTGGCGATGATCCACAACAGAAGACGCAGCATTTAGGTCCTGATGTGACATTCACCGGGGCGACTTTGTGTAATAAACTGGACAATGGCCACATGACTGACCGGTGTCTCATTGGGGTCATTTAATGACACCGAGCTCAAAGGGAGAAGAGGAACTGCAGGAGATAATTTGCACTTTACAGCTTTAATTGTGTTTCCAATTATTTGTTGTTTTGTTGATTGACATGTTATGATTCCCATATGTGTCTATGTCTTTTTGTATATTTGACAGTGTTTTGTTTTTATATAAAATAAATAAAAATCTTGATCTGTGTTTGAATCTGAATATGTTGTTGCCAAGTCAGAAGCTGAAGTTTTTAGCTAAAAAAATCGAGAGGGAGGAACTTATGGTCAAAATGTATAATATAAAAACATATTTGTATTTTTGCAACTCCACCATGTTGTTTGTTGTGTTCCTAGTTTGACTGGAAAAGGTCAGTGATTCACCTGCAGCTGTGTCAAGTTTGCTTTTGTCAGATTGGGCTCCCGGTATAATGTTCTTTTATCCAAAGAGATATCTACGTATCATTAATGGTGAGGGCAATTACACATTTATTATCAAAATAACTTTATTTTGCTACCCTTACATAAAATATTAAGTTTCAGTTTTTCATTTAGGTTATTCTCTCCAATGGAACACATTACTTTACACGGTGCACATAAAGCCGCCACTAGAGGTCAGTCCTATAACTGGATTATTTTAACAGGACCCAGGCTGAACAGTCTGAGCTCCAGTTTCACATGATGCGTGTGCTTAAGTGCATTCAAGTGCAAAGCTCCTTATGTCTTCCTGGTAATGTGTGTCAGTTCTTCCTTTGCATAGGAGCCTCAGAGGAAGTCATACAAATACTTGACAATCTCAAAGTTTACTGTCCTAGAAAAACCACAAGTTTGGCAGTATTAGCAAAGTCTTTTTCCAGTCAACTGGAAATCAGTTGAGTAATAAAACATTTACATACCTGGAGATGGCACAAATGAAGTCCATAGAAACAGCACACTTGTACTTAGGGGCATCAAGTTGATCGTCGTGACTGACCT
>KN490002.1:55995-71221 GCA_000787155.1 Scartelaos histophorus
GGATGTATAAAGCCAATGCAGTGATTGGAGAGTTGTGAGATATTTAAGGCTCTAAGTGTGACTGACACATTTGATTGGAGATACTTAAGTCACAAAATAAGCCTCGCTATTGAAAGGATGTGACTGAAAAATGAATGCTGCTACATGGGGTTAGTATGTAGCAGCTCCATTGATGAACAGAGACAGAGGAAAATATACATGTAAAACAAAAGATAACGCGCTGGCTGCAAGGTTGTGTTGATGTGATGTAGTTTGACCAAGCTCAAGGGGATGTTTGTATGTTTTACTTCCACTGAGAGACCAGCCTCCTCCTGCCGTGCGCTAAACGTGTAAAAGTGCAGCTTGGTGTGACCGCTCCTGAACGCATCACTTCACAAGTCATCTGTAATAGGTTTAAAAGAAATGCTGGAATCCAAATCAAATACATTCGTCATTGGTTAACTGCCTTATAAGTGCAGTCGCAAAGGTCAAGTTTATCCTCAGATTTAGAGACTTAGTGCAAATTCAACATTTATCTTATATTTATCTAAAATGTAAGGTTGGATTTAGAAGAGATAAGTAGGCTAAATGTTTATTATAGTGTCTAAAATTGAGTAGTTGTTGGGAAATAAACAACATGTTTATTGTTTTAAAGATTGCTTTAGGAATACACATTTAAGTTGTGTCTATAAAAATATATAGACTTTAGCGTCTTGAATTTGGACCTTCATGAGCAGGCAGTTGCTTAGCAACCGTCTTCATTCAGTAGGCCTACCTTCTTTAAGGGCCTATGCAAGTTTTTAGGTGGACAGTCCAAAATCTTTTCTCCTTGGGGATGTTTTTCTGTTGCCATAAAACTTTGCATTCTCCCTGGGAACAAGCATCTGATTTAAAACCACACCAAACCAAGTAATTTTTGGATTAAATGCATCTGAAATTAAATAAATTTAGGATAGCTAAGTTAATACAGTGAGACAGTAAAGAAATAACATTTTAGGCCTACTTTATAAAATCAAGTGTTGCAATAGTGTAATGGTCTCATCTGTAAACAGCAGAACTAACTTCTGCTCATTTTTATTTCCTCTTGTCTCATTGTACTGATGTCATCTGTTGAATTGCTGAAATCACAGGCTCCATTAGCTCGTCATTAAAGGAGTGTGTTTATGATCCTGTTGTGAGCTGTTCGTTGAGGATTGCCACAAATTAAAACTGCTGCAGGCTTTAATTACATATTTATTCTCTTGTATGAAGTAATAAATCTTTTAATAACCCTACTGCTAATGTTAAAACACAAGTTAGTTTTTTAATTACCAACACAACTGCATTTAAATGAGGTGTTCATATTTAGTTTTTCTTCACTACAATATGTCATGCTTGTAAAATCAATGAGATGAAGTCTGCAAAAACATCCTTTGGAAGTGTACTGGCCTTTCCGTGTGCTTTAGCCCATAAATTGGCGGGTCTGAGATGGAGCAGTGTCCAGTCGGAGCTGATGGGCAGATAACGAGGTGATTTAAAAATGACTGAACGGGAAGTGCTGATCCACAGCACAAATGGGACAAGTTTCTGTAATAACTATGGCGCTCCTAATCAGGTGGCATTTTTGGGAGATACTGGAAAACAGTTGCCTGGTAAATTCAACCTGAAATATACAGTGTTGTCAACTTTTCTTGATTTTCATACCAAGAAAAAGGTTCATTACTCACTACTGATTAGATACCACCTTGTGTTCAAATGAGTATAGTATATAGTTACCAGGTATAGGTAATATAGGTACACCAGATATTTACAACTCTGTGTCTTCTCAGAAATCAGGAGTGTTGATGGGCAGGAAGCATCTGTTCAGGCATTCCCACTGTGCTGCTGTCTGACTCTGTGTGTGATGTTGTGTTATTTATGCTTATTGCACTCCCCTCTGTAGTATCCCATTGTATAGTTTGTCCCATAGGGAGCGTTACTAAATAGCTCGCCTGCTTTCCGACGCTGCATGAGGGATCAGTAACAAATCCCACAGCAGGAGGAAAGTGATAATCGGAAACAACATAAGCCCATCACAGAGAAAAAAAAAAGTGTTTGTAGAGCTCTCTCGTGGTTTTGGGGGAGGCTCAAACTAGGGCAGCAAGATTAATCTCAAGATTGTGCATTATAATTCCAAATTAAATTGCCGCAATTAACTAGGAATGTCAAAATTTTACTGTTATAATGCGACGTAAAAGGTAATTTATGAATCCTTGATGTGACTAGTTTTGTTAACTCAATGCAACATAAACAGGTGGATTAAAAAAGACACTGTTTATACAGAATAGATACATAACATAAAAAATAACTTATTTCTGCCCATGATTTTTGTAATTATATTTTATTTATCAGATCTTACCCTTTACAAAATTGTACTGAAGTGCATGTGATTATCAGCATTTGCGTTCACACTTCAGTTTTACGTTAACACACCTGACTGGATATGTGTATTCACAATCACATGGTTGTCAAAAGAATCAGAATTAAATATGATTTAAAAAACAGAACCTTTTTAGCCGTGTGTGTGTGTGAGCTATTTCACTATCCAGCTCAGTGCAGTTTAGTCAAAATGTGAGGGAAGCTAATTGAGCCAAATGCATCACTGCTAGATCCTGTCCTAATTAACTCAACTCAAGTAAACTTTTCAGGATTTAGACTGCCAAGAAGTCTGAAGCAAGAAAACTTAGGGGAATAGCAAGTTGCATATTTAGGATCTATCATTAATGAGGCTACGTCATGTTAGATGGGTGTCTGCATGCTCTTGTTAAGGAAAATATTCATGCAAATGTTTATCCCAGTAAGCTGTCTTTCAAGCTTTCTCAAAAGCAACTAGTGGTGAAAAGCCATGTATTTATTGGGTTGTGTTTTAAAAGGTTCTCACACAGTTCAGCCTGTTCTTCAATTTTTGACACTTGCCTAGAAAAAGCCATGGATTGTTCTGAGCACAAGTTAGAGTTATTAATGTTATGAGCACATTTTCATCTGTCTCTGCATAAACAAATCTACTTATAAACTTTTTTATACACATGATAAGTGGAAAAGGTCTTACAGTTCAAGCTGCATAGTTCTTTCACATCAATATCTGACTCATGCCAACAAAAAGGCATGCATAAGATATAACCCAAACTATTATTATCGACAAAATGTATCAAGCAGAATATCAAGGCACATGGCATGCTCAAACCAGGATACTGTATTTGGGAAACTTTAACTTCAGATTGCCCTTCAGAATGATTTAGAAAAATGCTCTAGTCTCAGTTAGTCAGTTCGAAATCATCTTCAACAAACACTGGTCTGTTGTCTCGTCCTCTGTGGTACCACACAGGAGGCTCTGAAGGCATGTCATGTGCAGCTCAGTGCAAAAGCTGTGCACGCCTCATTAACATTTGATGATCCGTCTGCCCGAAAGTAATGTAATTAGTGTAACCAGGAAGAGAGGGAGGGGAGAGGAGAGTCTGTCCCCGTGGCCTCTGCACTGAAGAGCGGGAGGCTGGAGGAGAGAGTCATGGTACTGATCCTGCACTGAGCTTACAGGTCTGACCCCAATGCAGCCAGGTCAAGAGTGGACCACCTAAACCCACAGCACGCCAGAATTAACTACCTGAAGCCAAGTCTGAAGTCTGAAGTCTGACAGTCTGACTTTCAACTTATCTTGATAGAAAATGACAGTGATAACAGAAGTTTTGACCGACCGATTGAACATATGTGTTTCTTTTTTAAAGCTTTTCTACTATTGGCATCAGCTAATAAAGTGGATCTGTTAATACATCTGCTAAAATGTTGAAAATAATAATATACTATAGGTGTGGTGGGTAATATACTTTCTATAATGATGAAAAATGGCCCAACCTCATCTGATCTGATGATAAGCGGGGTTGTGTGAGAATAATAATATACTGTAGGTGGGGTCTCTCTCATCTCATCTCATCTCATCTGATCTGATGATAAGCGGGGTTGAGATTTGAGTACATTTCTGATGGATTGCTGAAATATTAAAAGATTATTGTTACTCAGCGAAGATATTTATTTTATTTCAACATCGCCCAAGCATAAAACTCATGCATAGTCATTAGCAATGCTAGCAGTGGAAGCAGCACCAGCAGGGAAATAATTTAGCTGTGTCGAGGTCACCATGCAACGCTTTTGAATGAGGGAATATTTCCCATAGCAAAAATAGCAGCTGAGAAATGTGTTTTTAAACACATTTAATGATCACTCTGGACCTTGAAAGGGAAAACATCCAACAACCACAGTCCCTCCTTCTCAATCTGGTGGTTTAGACTTGGTCCAGAGCAGGCTACTCTTCCTCATAATTACAACAAGAAGTCTGTGTATTTTGTTTAATTAGGACCTAAGGGCAGAGAGGGAGAGATACTTCATGCAATTAATGTGAGCCCTATGGGAGCCTTTGGTCTGTTTTTAAGAAAGAAACAGAGATAACAGGATATCAAGAAGAAGACATGCTCTGCCTCTAAGAACATGCTGACAGGCTCAAGGGGTTTTCTATAACCCGCTTAAGAGCAATGCTTCATATGCAGTCATTTGTGTATCCCAGAGCTTTCCAGGTAATCCCGTTAGACAATTAGCAAAGATCCTCCAGTATACTGTATATGTGCCACGAAGGCTCCTCTCCGTCTGAGCTGTCTGTTCTCACATATTTACACAGCAGCAGATATATATGAGCATTATCATATAATAATGTGAAATAGGCCTGTGCATTTTTATCACATTTTACTCAGTCAGTTCTATTTGTCAATCATCAGATTTGGTCTTTTTAATTGGGAAGTGCATAGCCGATCTTCTGAGAGTAAAAGTATGTGGACAGTTATACAATATATCTGTTCTCTACTCTACCAGGCAAAAAAAATCAGGTACTGGCCCTTAAAATGGATGTATTGTATATGTTTATGAATTTTGAAAGACGTATGTATTTGTTTTTAATAAGACAATCAGAATAGAATTGAAAATCATGATTGAATTTTCATCATCTTAATTTTAAAACCCAATAAGTAGTCACTGCATGATCAGATGTGCTAACATACTATAAAGACAGCATTTTGATCTACATTATAATTACACAAATCTCAAGCCATAAGCGTTTTTCATGGACCACTTGTGGTGAACACATTTCTTCTCTTGGCCCTTGAGAGCAGAGGAGGGGCCAGTATAGATTTTCCATCAGTGGATTATCTTCCTGATCACTTGGTCCTGGTTGGAGATGACAAAGTGAGATTTATGCTCCCCTTCCTGAGCTTGGGGCCGGACAAGGGCACACTGACCCATTTGGAGATCTTGTGGTTCATCTCTGTGTGTATCATTGTGTGTGTGTGTGTGTGTGTGTGTGTGTGTGTGTGTGTGTGTGTGCGTGTGCGTGTGCGTGTGCATGTGTGTGTGTGTGTGCGGGCTGGTCCAGTGGCCTCACGGGAGCTCAGTGTTGGTTAATGACTGAGGAGGCGGCTCACACATGGAGCAGGTGTCATCATAGATCACACTGTGTTTTGACAAGCTGAAGCAGAATCATATACTCAGACACAACAGGGTTTATGGGTTTGACAGAAGGCTCACATCAACAGTGCAATATAGAAGCAAATATAGAACAAAAATAAGAGTTTCTTTGAGAAGTGGCGTTTGAGGTAAAACAAAATTATCATCCAATGTCAGCTTCTTGCGGTGGGTACGTTCAAAAGTAAAGCAACCTTTGAAGAGATCTCGTTAAAAGTTTGAAATTGTGAGCAGTGGGTTTAAACGATTTTGTGGGATCATTAATTAGAAACATAAACTGCAAGCCATGCCATCCAGAAAATCTCCCTTTAAAAAATGTAAAAGTTCAGTCTCTATAGTGCAGCTTATTGCTATATTGTCTATGTCTGATTTTAAAAAGCATTGCACAGTCCATTAAGCCTATCATGATAACAAACTGTGCGATAAACAGTGATATTGAACTACTTTATGCCACTGATACAAGCGAGATAATTTCAGTAAACCAGTTTTAACATAGACAGTATCATTAAAAGGCCTGACGTGCAACAAATAAATAAATAACAGAATTAATCAATAATTAGAAGCTATTTATTCAACCCTCTACAGCTCAAATCTTACATTATGTATGTATGTAAATGGAAAAAATCTCTGCACACAGGATAAATATTGAGCCCCAAAATATATAGCTCAAGTTTGTATATATATTGAAAGGTAAGTCGATATAGTAATTATTGTGACAGGCCGACAGTCAATACAGATTTGAGGTGTAAAATGTGTTGAATAAATGCGACACTATTGGATATATGGCTTATAATAAAAAAGAGGAGCCCAGCAGAGATCACCGTTACACACTGAGCATTATTGATTGTCCTTCACACTGTTATTTTATGCTGAAAATTGAATTTTTTATCCCTACACACAGCAGTTTGTCTGAGTTTAATCCTTCCAGACAAGGTGAAAATTTGTAGTAGTGTTGTTATAATACTAATATTTTAGTTTAGTTAATTGCAAAAGACAACTATATTTCACAAGGCAGGTAAAAGTGTGTTACTTCTAGATGCGCTATGTAATGTGTATGTTTACTCGTCTCTATGAAGATATTATTGCTTTGCCCTTAATGTTACACAGTATATTGCATTGAAGGGAACAGTCTGGATACTTAATACAGATGAACATAGTACAGTATTTAAAGACTTAAAAAATGTAAAAAGGACAAAATAAATAAACATAAAGTAGAACATTTAAAAAAAATCATCTGACATTTTCACAGTCTACATACACAATTACACAGATCATCTCCAATAGAGACATCTCCAATGTGCAAAACATGACCAAAAATGTTAATACAGGAAACGTGTTGGCTGGGGAATTGTATCAAAGAAAGGCAGCGGAAGAATACAGATGAACCAGGAGAGGACATCAAAAGGCCCCCACAGCCACATGGGTCTGTTTTGATTTGAAGTTTAATTTGGAGAAGGGCAAGTGCATTGTGGGAGAAGGATCCTCTATGGACCACCTCGGGAGTACCCCGGGACATCTACACCCATTCTGATCTGAGGCTGGTATTTAAGGCCTGCCAAAGTGGTTCATGAAAAGACGCCGTTTCACAGAGGAGGAGGAGGAGGAAGTGGCTTTAAATATAACAATCACCACTAGCTCCAGCACTGTACAGCTCCCACTGAAACTGCAATCTAACCTAGCCCAATTTGCATACAAACTTGTGACCTGGTCAAGATGTACTTTTTTAGTTTTTAGTTCTAGTTTAGTTTATTTGGGCTTTCTTTACATTTATTTTACATTACAGGTGTACACAGAAGCATACTTAGCCCAAAAGGAGGCTGAAACATTTACATCCATACAGTTTCTGGTTTACAACAGCTGAACCTTTCACCGTATATGATTGTATATGATTGTATATGATTGTATATGATTGTATATTATTGTATATTATTGTATATTATTGTATCCACTGTATATTACCATGAGTAAACAATAATATGCAGTGAAAGTATTCATAGAGTAGCATTTATGTACTTTAAAATAAATGTACTTTACGTGGTACTCTCCATCCAGTTTCACATGTATTTGTTCCCACTGTTAGGGAGAGACGTAACGCTGCAGGAAGGTTGTATTTTCACACTTTTCACCTCTTACCAGTTTGGAGGCTTGTTGGTTGCCGTGGCTACGGTGCTGGTTGCCGCGGGCAGCATCTTCTCTCTCCTCCTCCTGGTGTGAGAAATGCTCAGGATCAGCGAGGTCCCAGGCATGGCAGACGGAGCAGGTCCCAGTGTGGTCTGCTGGGTCTGTCTCCATAGCGACAGAGCCTTGTGGTTCTGCTCCCAAACCTTGGTGTTGGTTTTATGAATCTGTCACAGTCAAACCAGGATCAGAGTGGATACGCCATGTGGAAAAAGGATTTACTCTGAAAATCTTGGCAAATTTGCCCCTCAGTGCCCCAAATGTATTGCATATGTTCATTGTACAATAATAAAGCTGGTTAGCTCAAATGTAAATGTTCTTTCAACTTCATAGACTTGAGCCATTAAATTGGTTAGCATAATGCAGGGATGTGCATTTTTACCCCCATCAAGAGCCAATAGTTCCCAGCAGTCAGTAATAAGCATGGATCCTGCAAAAGGGCAGTTTGTATGTGCAAAGCATGAAGTTGCTGATGATATGTACGTATTTTTGTTTCCTTTAATAAAATCGAACATTGTGATTAATCAGTACAAAACAATATTTCCTTAGTATACTACATTAGAAAATGTTATGCTGTCCAGTATAGTGGTCTAAACTGTCAGACTCTTTAGTTCCAAGTTCTGACCAGTTGCCAAATGTCCTGCCCACTCTTCCACCCATTTCATATACTGTCCTATCTAATAAAGTCTATGGGCAACAGTTATTAAATTACAGGTGGTCTTATAGCTCAAAAATACTTCGAAAAACTGGTATTCTGACTTTGAGTGAGATGGCCTGTCCACAGAGCTGACCTGCCACTTGATCTGGTTTGATGCAAATAGAAAGGCTTAATGCCATACTGTGAAACATTCCAGACGAAACAATAGTTACACAACATAACCTTAATTGAACTCAAAAAGAGGAGATAAAAACACCGCTGCTCCTTGGTTACTGTTGTTCTCCCATGGATGCCAGGTGGATTTTCGGTAACGAGACACTGCTCACATCATGATTCATTAGCGCAGGGAGAAAAGGAGGGAGTGAGGGATGAAGGGAAGAGTTTAAAACCAAAAGGAGGAGAGCGGAGCGTGCGGGGGGGGGTGTGGGCCTATTTATTACATTGTGGGGGCTAAAATCGGTGCACGCTCAGATATTGGTGATCCTGCCTTACTTATAGGGACAAAATCAGGTCCCCATAATGTAAATCCTTTATCACCAGCAGCATAGTTTAAAGTTTGGACATGGGTTTCAGTAGATTATGGTTTAGATCAATGATAGGAAGAAGGTTAGGATCAGTTTGTAGGCGATGAACCTAATGTAATGTTCCCGAGAAGCACGTAAACCCAATATGAGCTTGCGTATGTGTGTGTGTGTGCGGCATCAGATCTGCGACACATTAGAAGTTTCTGAAATGGAGTGAAGAAATCCCAGCGGCCTGACTTCAAAGGCAGGAGGCGGTTTTGGAGAGAAAATAAGGACAACCGTTAAAGATTCAGAGGAACTGCCAAAGTTGTCTGCGGCTTCAAGAGCACTGTCACTGGATCTGAGGCAGCGGAGAGGGCACAGCGTAAGATTAAAAATGCCTTTTGATCAACCTTAAACACGCCCGGACGTTCTACCTATGCAGCAGTGCGGAGCTGCGCTGTAAACCGGGGCTTCCCTCAACTTAGTCCGGTGCAACAGTCAGAATCTGCCAGAGTCAAGTTCCTCTGTTGATTCGTGTACTGCGGACGGGTCTGGAAGTGCGGCGCAAATTCTGTGTGTCTAATGTCAAGGCTGAGTTGTGAGACCAGTCCTGCGTAGATTTACAATGAGGGGAAGTAGTTAATTACAAAGAGACACTGGCTATAAATCACTGCCAGTGTCACCGTCAACCTTGCAGGCAGGGGGAAAGTTCGTTCCCTGAAGAAGTAGCAAGACTTCGAGATGTGCTGTGTAATGTGTGGATGTGCGCTTGTGTCTATGGCAGGGGTGGGCAAACTTTTTGACTTGCGGGCCAAAAAGGGTTTTAAAATTTGATGGAAGGGCCGGACCAGGAGCAGATGGATGGATTGTTTTGCTAATCCACCTCATAAGAGAAAAAAAATAACATGGGATATGTAGAAAATGTTCTTTAATTTTAAGTGAAAATCATTACAAACCATTACAACGAATGATTTCAAGTCCCACGATATTTACTATTTATTGAAATGACTTAAAACACTGAAAATTAAAGTAATAAAATACAGCTTTTTATTTTCTTTAAAAAAAAAATAAAGAAAAAAATAAACTAACAGGTACTATTTTAAAGCAGTGAAAGTTCCGTTATCCTTCAGGATGTTCTCATCATCACTCTCCTCCTGACTGTCTTTATTTCAAAAACAGTAGGAGATGCAGATCTACTTGTCCTGTGCGTCCCCGGTGCCAAAAGTCGACTTTCAGTTTGGTGGGCCGCATTAAAAAGATCAACGGGCCACATATGGCCCCCGGGCCTTAGTTTGCCCTACCCTGGTCTATGGACATATGATTGTCCAAAGAGTTTCACAGTATGGCATTAAACATATCTCCATGGAGACAAGCAGGTGACGCCATCGGGCCAAGTTGCAGGTCAGACACGTTGAATGAAGTAAATGCAACATAGATAGTTTAATATTACAGGAAAGGCACTTGCATCTCCATAGGAACGAGCAACTAGTGGACCCTATAAAAAGCGACATAGTGCACATTTATATTAACAAACTTTTCCGCCTTTATGGTCTTTGCTGCTCGATTTAATGCATTGATTATAATATATCCTTGCAAATCTGCATATTATCTGGTATGAATATTATTCAGTGACCCACTTACTAAAATAATTTAGTCTGTATCCTTGAGATGAAATTGAATTGAAATCTTAATCTAGTTATTGGTGTAGATGCAGTTTTTAAAAGTAAATTAAATTCTCCTTTAATTGGGTCAGCAAGGTTCGCATTGCTTTCCATATTGCAATCTAATGCATATCTCAGAATTATATGTAGATGAACAACGATAAAACAAAATTGCTAGTTCTGCAGATGTACCTTTGTAAAGTATCGCGCTCTCATAGCTTATGTAAGTGTAGCCTCTGTCTATTTAGCATGGACTTCAAAGCAGAGCCAGTTTGCCCCCGCTGGGTGGTGAGCTCTGTATTAAGTTTAAATAAAGGTGTGGACAACCTTCAACCAAGGTCAGCAATATTTCTCGCTCTAATATAATCATAAGTCTTTAAGTTGTGTTTGGCCGGAGTACAGAGCAGGGACACACACTTGGCACCTTCACTTGATTAGATTGTAAATTTGATCCTCAATCAATTTTATGGCACTCTCTTCTCCTGGGAGCTGCCCCCAAAGTAGAACATCTTTGAGGCACTAGTTCATTCATATTCTTCCAGAGCTAAAATAAAATGCTTTGGATAGTGAGTGAGACGGGATAGTTTTCTGACTAAGTTGATTGACATCTATTGATCAAATGGCCTTCATAGCCACCTTGAGGCATATTTTTTGCAACAATTTTAAACACACAGACAATTTAATGACCACAGACATGACATTTGTTCACTTTGTTTCTGTGGCATTGAGCAAGTCCCTCCTCCACCCAGAGGAGGAGACCACAACCGTCTTCTCAAACAAAGGGAGGCATTCTGGATCCATACTCTCCAAACTTTAGCTCCCAAAGGTCTTAATGATGATTTTAATTTGAGTATTTTCTTGTAAATAACAGATGATTAGTCTGTCACTTTGTCTCTGTTGGGTTGTACATGGGCTGGGTTATATGATCCTTGTGTATATATAGTTATGTATATAGCACACCAGTCTTACTCCATAGTTGGGTGTTTATATAATATCTATATGTATTCAGATACTCTTCTGTTGTATGTTTGTATTTTTATAATTTTTCTATTATTATTAGCAATATGATTACTAATATTGTTTAATAATTGTCGTTGTATTTTGAATTATGTTGTTGTTTTTGGGTTCACTGTGTCTTTATGACTTGCCACCCTTGGGTGCTTGGCCACACCCTATTTAAGACGCCACCTGAGCCCTCACTCTCTATTTGTCTGATGAAGGCCTAGTGCTGAAACGTCGCATGTCCTAATAAATCTTCACAATTTGCAAGTAAGACGGTGTGCGGGATTTTTCTATATGTTCTTGAAACAAACAGACATTAAAATAGGTGTAAACAGTCCAGGTCCAAACCAGGACTAGTCAAGGGGAGAAACAAGAATAACAATGGACTGGACTTATCTATAATTAAACCAGAGAAGAACATGGGTTTCACAAAAGCCTGCATCAGAACTAACCAGGTGGTCTCTATTCTACTGTAATATTCAAACTCAAATGTCTCTTAATCTGGATTGTTAGTAAAAACCTAATGCCCAACAGCAGAGACCTACAGATTGAGAAACGCTTGTGTAATGCATTGTCCAGACGAGCTCACACCGTGTTTGCCAATGATATTTTCAGCAGCAGATCTAGACATCACACTGTTCACTTCTCACCCACATATCTCACTTTCCTCCATTTTTGTTTTATCCGATTTGGTCGTTATTATTCGCGACAAGAGCGAGTTATTACAAAAAGGAACAAGGGAATATAGGAGTATGCAAATGATGTGTTGCAGATAGCTCGTATGACATGAATACAGAGTGACCGCGGTGAGTGACCTCTGTGGTTTTCACCTCTCCAGGGATTGGTGCTACAATTGCATGTAGTCAGATGCTATTGTGGAGATTTCAGCACCACCGTGAGGGGACAGCTCCCAGGCAGCGCATGCAAATAAATAGGGTTACATAAAAGTCCAGAACATTATGTGTGAACATTATAGTGCGAATATAAATTTGGTCCATTTATTTATAAGGACCAAGGTCTCTCTTCATTCTATTATATGTCTATACCTTTTATGGTTTGAACCCTGTTTCGTTGTGATGGTTGAGTCCTGTTCTAGTCCTCATTTAGTCCCGGTTTAGTCCAGGTTCTGCTTGAGGTTTAGCACCAATTTTTATGTGTGTGCAGCTGTAAAAGTGTTGTAAGAAACTGCTGGATACTGACAGTGTTCTCCAAAATTACAATTAAAAACAGTGAAAGTGCTAAAAAAAATGTCTTCTCCAAATAGCTACCAAATGCTACTGCTGCTGCCAAAATATAGTCATAAAAATAAAAGTTTTTACTGACTTACTTCATTTTTTACAGATAATGTGAACAATAAAAAAATCTCGGATCTGATTCTGATATTTTACAATACAGTTAAAAGCCCCATATTACGCTATTTTCTGATCTATGTTATAATGTTCTTATCATGAACATACTTGTTTTTCTTTCATTCACACAAATCTTACATATTTAGGCTTTTTGAGAGAGTTCTTCTCTCAAAAACACTGTTCCACCTTGTGATGTCATGTGGTAATACAGGAAGTGCTGTGGAAGATAGGTGTTAACTTAAAAACTACCACTACATGACGTCACAAGGTGGAATAGAGGTTTTTTTTAGAGCGTTAGACTAATAATAAAGGATTACTTAAAGGTGTGAAAGAAACAAAACACAGCAGGTACATTTTTGATGAATTAACATTAGAACATGGCTTAAAGTTCACAAGAGTCACTTTTTATAGGGTCTTTAATACAGCAGAATATTGAGATTTTGTGTGTATTTTCGGTACACATAAGCCTGCCCACATGCCGAAGTTTTTTCACAGTTTTTGGATGTGCCGCCGTCAGAGGGAGGTGTTAATGAAGCGGGCGTAGTGGGACTGTATCACATGATGTTTAGGCTTCAGCTCACATGCTCGTTCACCGTGGGAGCCGCTCTTATAGCCCCGTGCATATGCTCATTTATGCCCCAATTAACTCTCGCTCATTTTTCTGACAGAGACTCACTGTTCCCACTATACGCACAGGGCGAACCGTACGAGCCACCTGAACCCTGCCATTTGTTCAAAGGAGCGTGAATTTGTGGACAGCTATATTAAGCTGTTGTTTGAGCGCAGGGCTGCAGTCGGCTAACGTAATTCACGGTTGACTAAAGACACGTGCATCGATTAGTCAACTAAAAAAGGGGAAAATAATCACTCTAATTCACCCCCTGTCTTATGCTGTCTATATAAATCACAAATGTATAATTAGTCGACTAATACAATTTTGATTGACCGCCACTGTCCTGCGACTACAAGATCTCATGCCACAAGATCTCGCGAGACAAAATTGGCATAAAATTGTGCACACATGAGTAGAATGAGATTTTTCTCCCATGTTTTTACATTTAGATTGGATTTTTGCACAGTTTGCGAGAAGACAATGATTGTTCTGTGTTCTTGTTAACATTTAGATTGAAAAAAAAAGGGTTAAGCGTTAATGAGTTTAGTTTAGTTGAGAAGCTGTAGTTCCAAAACGCAGCGTTGTGCAAAAATATTAAAGGTTCACTCCGCAACTTTTCTGTCGGAGGGTCCGTCACATGCTTGTTTCCATGGCAACGTTACTGCTTAGCCTGTAATATTTCACGTTATAACATTAAACGTTTCTATGTACCATTTATTCAATACTGGTGTTTCTATTGCTCAAAAATACAATAATTCCTTAAGTGAATAGGGGCGACTCTCCACAGATCTGGATCGTAATAGTGTAGTGCTGTAACCTGCCTGTCTGCCTCATAATAGACAGGTTTAATCTATACTGTGGAACATTCTAGACAAAGCAATAGCATAAGAAAACCAATGAACTGTATCGATCAATTTATTTAATATAAATCATGTCTTTTTCTTCTCGTCTTGTCTTTTTCTCATTGAATCCAGTCTCGTATCTTGTGGGAATTGTAACGCTTACTCCCTAAATTTGAGTGATGCGTCTCAAATCAACGCATTTATTTATTCACTTAAAAATATCAGAAATTAAAAATGCAGAGACAGTTTCATTTGTGCTTGTTGCTTGCAGTCTTCCATTTCAGCCTATGTGGAAAATGCATGAACGACGGATGAAAATGTGAACTTGCACTAAACCATCCACCGAGCACTTTCCCTGAATCGTAAAACTCTGCAGCAGTTTGACGCTAGACTAATGCGGCTGCCTAAAGAGTCCTGTGGGAGGCAGCAGAGAGCCGGCCTCTGTAATTGACCTGTTCACCCCCTGTCGCTGTCCAAAATGTCCCTCCAATTTAGAGTGAATTCAGGCACCTTACTGCAGTGAATTACAATGGCTGCACACATATTTCAAGTACTTTGCGGCAGCAGAAAGCAAAGGGAAAATAGTCGTAAGAATCTGTTAAAAATGTAAAGCTTAAAATGTTAAATGTGCAGGTACACGAGGAGATGTTATAGCTTTGTGCAGAATGTTTCACTTTAGACATTTCCATCTAGCATTTATTCATTACCATTACTCAAAAATACAGTAATTCCTTCTGTGAATAGGGATAGTGTGTGTAGTAGTGTATAGTATAGTATATAATAGTGGATCTTTAACATAGGCTACATAACTAGTCGTAAAAATCTACATAAACTCGTGCAAAATGCTTTTACCTCATGAGATAAAAGTCAAAGAACAGCCGAGTCTGTGCTTTGACACGCACATCCGAGCAGTGCAAA
>KN490003.1:0-30890 GCA_000787155.1 Scartelaos histophorus
GATATATCGTGCAGCCCTAGTATCTATCATCTTCTGAATTTAGTAATTTAGTTGTTTTATGAGCCATCTTTCAACCAGTTCCACTAAGGACCAGTCCAGATGCCAGATGCTGGGATATAATCTTTGTGTTGGACAAACAGAGGTGCAGTCTGGGATGACAGGGCTGTGCTATTCTTAAACTAGAATTATTGAACTGTGAGCCAATATTTTCAAATGGTGACAAGCACATGGAGGTTTTCATGAAGATGTCTACAGTAAAAGTGTGTCATTTGGAGTTTTGGAGATTTCTGTGTGTAAAATTCCTCAAAATTGAAGGAAATTAAATACCTGAATATTTGTGAAATTAAAATTAGAGGGGCTTTTCTGGTGGAGGGTCCGAGACCTGCTGGTCTCCAAACAGATGTTATTGCTTTCTCTAGAATGTAGTTAAATAGTTTAAAGATAAGTCACTCAAGGGAGACAACTACAGGCTACATTACAGGTCAGATCTGTGGAGATGTGCCCCTATTCACAAAGAGAAATACAAAATTTTAAACCAGAAAACAGAAATAACATCATAGTTTATCAAAAACTTGTTTCAAAGGAACCATTTTATTGTTCTTTATTAAGAAAATGACCAATTGGAATAACAAATATAACCAAAAATGTGAATACTTAGTGTTCTCACCTTTGGCACAGATAACAGCTGCATTCTTCATAGTTTTTATGGAGTTTCGCAAACGTCTCTTTTGTTATTGAGTCCAAATAGTTTCTCACTGTCCCCACAGATTTGCTTTTTGGGATAATTTGGAAAACATTAAACTTGAAAATTTATGGAGAGCAACAATAGTTCTAAGATATTTAAAAAAAAAAAAAAGAAAAAGATATTTTGGTCAACAGAAATACTGTTCAATTATGGCAGCAGTGGAAACAATGCATACTGGGTGGTGTCTGATACGTGTGTGAAGCTCTGTAGGGGAGTTTACTGCTGCGGTGACCACTGACTCACACTGAGCAGTTTTTTAAACTGTTTGTTTTTTTTACATCACTTTTTAACATTGTATCAGGAGATTTTAACCAACTTAGATATGCAGCATGTGCAGTTCAAAGGACACAAATAATGGATTGTGTGAAATAAGCAGCACATTTTACACCCAATGCGGTAAAACGTGTGGCAGAAGACCTTCAGAGGAAAGATTTCGGGAATGTCATCACCAACCAAAACAACAGAGCAGATTAAGAATGAAGCTTAGAAGAGCCTTTCCTGTTGTGTTCACCTGGCTCCTCCTGAGAAGTGCAGTACGGCGCTGCAGCTAAAAACATTCTAAGCAAAGCAGTGACATTTCCGTGGAGACAAGCAACTGATGTACCCCCCTCCAGAAAGTTGTGCAATGCATCTTTAACAGAAATTTTCTTTCTTTGCATTTTCTAAGCTTGTCTCAAAATGACTGCCTTTGACAAAAACAAACTGCTAACTGTTGAAACAAAAGAACAGATGGACGGAGCGCTTTATTATGAAAGTAGAGACTTAGATCTTAACTCTGTCATACATATTTACAATTTAATCTAGCACAAGTTCTTAATTACGCTCAAAACTGAGAAACGAAAAGTGTAAAAGTGCAAAGGACACCAGTGGAAATAGATACTTATACCATATCTCTTTTCATTTCTTTATTCTAGCCTGGTGTAATGAAGCTGGAGGATGCATGTGTCTAATTGTGTGTGGATGCATTGTTGGTGCAGCTCGAGGCTACAGCACTAATGAGGAGACGAGCCTGTGCTGTGTCAGAGAGAGGAGCACCGAGCACCGAGCACAGTGAGCACTACAGGGCTTACCCACTCTATAATGTATACGAGGAAAGGCGAGAAGAAATGAGCAAATTAGTTAATGTCGTTCGCTCCAAAAACCTAGGAATTCTGGGTTGTTGCTGCGTTCAAGGATCCTGGATTTTTCTAATTATGCACAATGGAATATGAAATGTGCGGTTTTCAAGCAGCCTGAATTTGATTTTAATTTTCTGAGCACTCAAGACTCAAATGCTGGAAAACACAGGATTACTCAAACATGCCTGAATCACTTTAAATAGAAATCAGTAAGATGAGTAAGATGATGAGGAAACACTGTTAAAACTGCAAAATTCTCTGATCTGGCTAAGATTTAAAAATTTATATCAGGTTATTTATCAGTTTTCAGTTAAATTATCTACTTATTAGTTCAGAAACTGCTTCATGCTCGTCTAGAGGGAGTTTATTTTAAGAGAACTTGTCATGTAAAATGATCTTACTGCACGGATACATCATTTTGCTCATTTTAAGTCATTTTCTGATAGATTGTGTGTTTATATCTTATATTTTGGCTTGTTTTGCAGTGTATAGCAGATATCCCAAAAGACGTTCACAGTTGTGGTGGACGGTCTGATGGAGATGTTATTTCTTTGGAATGGTCCACGGTATAATATTAAACATATCCATCTGGCACATATGCATTCATGACTATTGGTGTAAAGATATCTCAGCCTCACAATACGATATCATCACGGTATGAACCTCACAGTACGATATTTATTGTGATATTGTGGGGAGGCTAATGATATTACAATATTCTACATAACAACAGAGTGACTTTCTAAAACGCTTTGGTCATTTGGTACATTTCTTGTCATGTTCAGGTCAGTGACATTTTGAACAACTTGAAAAGTCTTTGAAACTGAAGTGAAAAATTCAAGTAACAACTAAACATTAGGGATGGGACAATATCCAAATCTCTCTCTACGATATTTTCTCCATATACATCTCACAGTACGATATTTATTCCGACATTTTGTGAAGCTTACAAAATTGTAAACATGCTACTTTTTACTTTTAAAATGCCATTATAAACCTTTGGTAATGTTAGAATACAACAGATTTAAAAGTCCTTAAGAACAGTTATTTCTTCACATAGTCGGCACTGAAACAGCAAAGGATCATGGTCTATGTAGTTCAATCTGTTTTTAGCCATTACTGCACTACAACAATGAATTTCAGCAAAGAGACTTGTGATTTGATATATTGTGATGGCCACGATATTATTGTGAGACTTAACGATACGGTATGACGATATTTCGGTTACACCTCTACTGCTGGTGTTTCTATCGCTCAAAAAGACAATCATTCTTTGTGTGAACAGGGGAGACTCTTCACAGATCTGAAAGGTTTAATCTTTACTGTGGAATATTCTAGACAAAGCAATGACATTTCCATGGAGACGAGTACGTAGTGGTGCCTCCACTACAAATGTTAAGCCTCTCAAATGTATGGAATATGAGTATAATACAAAAAGAAAAGAGCAAAGCAAAGACTCCACATTGTTCCTGCTCACCTGATAGAGGTAGAAGTGTCCGGCGGTCTCGCAGGTGTAGGACACGTCTCCGGGTACATCCAGGCTCTCCTGCAGACGCCCCACCTCCCCCAGGAGCTCCAGACGCCGGGCCAGCACGTAGTTCACCCTCCCGTATCTGTGACGCACAACGTGAACAAAATCAGTGTGACGAGGCAACAGGTAAAAGATCAAGAAGGCATTTACAGTTATTAAACACTAGTATTCACATGCATGGATACTCTGGCCACGAGCATCTTTAAACGGCTTTTTTGAGGTATTATGCTTTTCTGGTGGAGGCTCTGTCAAATGCTTTTTTCCATGGAGATGTTATTGCTTTGGGTCCATTATCGGAGAATTATTGTTTTTGAGCAATAGAAACATCTGTAATGACTAAATACTTCATAGTCATGTTTAAAATCCTACCATGGACCACTCACATCTCCATGGACAAGAAGCAGGATGGTGCATGATAACTTTTCTAGGATGTGAGTTCAGAGTCATAGTCACAGATACAGTAATGATATTAAACTTGTATATAAATAAAACAAAATACAACCAATGGGTTCAACTAGCATTAAAAAAAAGATATGCCATTTTCCAGCATTTATTATCAAAAATAAATCAATTTTCAGGCATGTCTGAGCACTCAAGCCTCAAATGAATATGGGATTACTCCGACATACATGCGCCCCTCAGAACATAACTTTGAGTAAGCTAATATCGAAGGAACAGCGCATTTGTTCACTGATCCAAAGGTTGGCGGTTCAAATCCCGCTCTCGACATAAACGTCGCTGGTTGAGCAGCCAGATGCACTGACTCACAGATGAATGCGATCGTCATGTCCTTGGGCAAGACACTCAACCCACCTTGCCCCCAGTGTCTGCGTACACTGGTGTATGAATGTGTGAGTGAATGGGTGAGTGGTGACTTGATCTTTAAATCATAAAAAAGCGCTACATAAAAATTTTACATCTACCGTTAATAATTTCACACAATATATCTATTTAAAATTAGGGATGTAATGATATCAAAATCCACAATACGCATCTCATGGTTTGATATTTATTGTGATATTTTGGCTTACAAAATTCTCAATATGCTACTTTTCATTTTAAAAGCCTTGAAAACCCTTTGGTACTGTCATAATATGAAGAATTAAGATTTATTTCTTCCTGTAGTCTGCGCTGACAACACAAAAGGATCATGGTCTATGTAGTTCCCTTTATTTTTTAGCTAGTGCTGCACCGTGGCGAGGCGAGTTTATTTGTACAGCACAAAGTCATTCAAAGTGCTTTACAGAATAAGACGGACATTAAAATCACCATAATTTAAGCAAAGAAAGTTGTCATTTGATATATTGTGGGGGCTCTGATATTACTGTGACACTTTTGACGATACGATATCACGATATTTTGGTTATTATTACACCCCTTCTGGAAATAAACGCACATTCTCCACCCCCTCTAACGACAACACACCTTACAGTACTAGTACATCTCCATTCTTCACAACAGTGTGGCTTAATATGCACAAATGAACAGACTGGAGTAGTATTGATCTCCTTCTCGTTCTGCGATTGTTTACTTGAATAAATCCATTTTTCCTCAGCTCCGATTTATGCTTAATCCTGCAGAACATCCACAGAAGAGCCAAATGAGGATTCCGTGCACAGGTCACCCATGGAGCAGGTTATAGCAGGCCAATGCTGTAGCGGAGGTCAGGGGTATTTTTAGAAGCATCTCCCTTGGCACGTGCCTTAAGGACCTTTACTTTGCCTGTTCGACCTTCTCTATGTATATGCGATTGATTTTTTTTTACTTGGTTGGGTTATTCTAGTTTCACAATATTTCATAATTTATGACCTGATTTGACACACAGTTTGTTTACAAGGACGCAAGGAAAACTGGATCACTGAACTAGTGCAATTTAAAGGCTCTATATTACGCAGAATTGACTCTTGTGAGCTTTAAAACATGTTAGAATGTTTTTCGTCATTCACACATGTTTGAGTAATCCTGCAATATTAGTCTGTCTGCATTTCCAAAGCTCAAAATGCTCTGTTCCACCTTGTAATGTCATGAAGTCATGTAGTTTTACCTTTTTATTAGAGATTGGCAATTCTAGGGCGGAAATAATCCAACCCTAACCCTTTAGTGAAGGTGTATGGAGTTTAACAGCACAGTGGAGCACTTCCTGTATTACCACATGATGTCACAAGGTGGAATGGAGTGTTTTCAGTTTGAGTAAAGAACTCTAAAGTCTTAATCTGCTTAGTTTGTGCGTTAAATGTGCGTGAATGAAACTAAACACAACACCAGGCATTTTTGTGACTAAACTAAACTACATAAATAAACTACATTATAACATAGGTCAAAAAACGGTTTAAAATTCGCCTTTTAAACATATTTACCACCGAGCACCCACTGAGTCCGCTCCACTAAATTAAAGGTGGGTGCGTTGCCTCCTTGATTCCTCTGCTTTGAATGTTCCGCAGTGTGACATTAAACAGCTCTACCTTACATTTATCCAATCACAGGTGGTTTTATTGTTCAAAAATACTAAACTACTAAATACTAAAATAGGCATTCTTATTGTGGGTGGGGTCGCCTCTCTACAGATCTGACCTGTAACTTGGTCTTGTTTGGTCTCCATGATGACAGAAAGGTTTAATACCATATTGAGAAACATTCCAGACAAAGCAATAACATCTCCACTGTAGGCTGATTGAGGTTTGGCTTAGACAGTTTCAAAAAGTTTTCACTCTCTTTCTTTGTTATTCATTATTTTTTTCAAATGTAAAATGTATGTTAAATGTTAAAATGTATTATTATTAATGTGTCTATCTTTTTTCCTTATTTATGGTGTGACGCTATTAGTGTTTATTTACTCAAGGTTTGTTTGATTTAATGGTTTGTCTTAAGTTATGTTTTTTGCTGCATAAAAATGAAAAGATGTTTATACTAGGGCCCCTTAAATCTTGCCAAAATGGGCCGATAGTCCACGTGGGCAGGTAATACCTCGTTATAAAGCGTCGACTCTCTATATTATGTCCATTTAATCCACTTTACAGACAGATAAATGTCCTAAGATGTGGTGCCGCAACAATGCTTATCTGTGGAGTAATTTATGTGTCCGTGATGCCGTACTGCCCCTGAACGCACCCCCAGTGTCACGTCCCTCACGTTCGCTTGTTTACACCACAGATCCATGTGCGCAACAGTGACTGATCCACGATACTGATTTTTCGTTCTTTCTCATTGGTTAGCGATTAGCCGCTGTAGCTCCCACATAAACAGCCTGTTGTCTCTCAGACTGGCCCACAGTGAAGTGACTACAGTGGACACGCATTGATATGTAAATGAGCAGTGAATAGAGGTGTGAATTTCCCGCATTTACGCATATAATTAATTACTACGGCACACACACCTCTCTAAAGGCTGAGAACGGTAGTTTACTTGCGTTTTTTGCTGGTGAGAATGTCATGCAAAATGCCATTAGGCCGACCTATTGCCTTTTAATACGACTGTAAAGAAGCAGACTAACAATAAATGTCGCCTAAACAAACCCAATATATAATCCGGAAAAGCCCATTTTAATAATCAATTGAAGATTTACAGCTATTTTTTACATGATTAAATATATCAGCTTTTATGTCAGTTATCAATACCTCCAACTCCCAATTTATCGGTATAATATTGGCTGCAAAAAAAATCCCTAACGGTTAGGCCCTAGTTTATACATTTGCTTTCTGAATGGCAGTTGTTTACATAATCTTTAAAACATATATAAAACCAAAAAAAGAAAGACATACAGCATTGCCTGGAGGGACTATGTTTTGGGGTATAGAAAGTGAGAAAATGATCTCTGTATAGTTGAGCAGAAAGCAAACCAAGAGTGCGAGCAGATGGAGAAATAGGCCAACGTTTTCTATGAAGCAGGTAATCAGAGACCATATCAGCTTCTTTACCTGTATTATTATTAAATTGGTTTAACCTGGACTAGTTATCCAGGTTTTTTGGTGTGCACGGAAAAGTGCGTATAGTGCGGAAAAGAGAGTATAGTTCCCCTGAACTGAATTGACACTTTGCACTGAAGGCTCCCATGCTGATGGCACCTGCACTACGATACCCGTTACATCGGAACAAACCAGGAAGGTGAGATCTGGAGATGTGTAAATTGGTGGAGGCGCTTTCAGTTGCCTGTTTGTCACCCTATAGGATTCCGTTATATATAACCTAAATATATCGTTAATAAATAAGCAAATAAGAAAAAAAAACCAATATGGATTAATATAAAGATTTTTTTTTAATAGTTTTTTTGAAAAGATCATATTCCATCAAATGCTTTTCTCCGTTGAGATGCTATTGCTTTGCCTTTACTGTTTCACAGTATGGCTTTAAACATTTCTATCTTTACGGAGACCAAACCAGACCAAGTTACAGGTCAGATCTGTGGAGAGGCTTACAGTCAGAACACCTGTTTTTCTAGGCCTTTTTGGAGCTGTAATGCCACTTGTAATTAATAATAAACATAAAGGTAGAGCTGTTTAATGTCAAAGCAGTGACGTACCGACCGAAAAGTTACAAAACGCACCTTAAAATTCCTTAAAGATGACCTAACATATTAGGTAGATATTAATAATCAAATATAGCTTTTAATGGTAGCAATTGTACTGATTTGTTCTTCTAAAGAACAGTGGAAATGACAGCCAAATTATAGCTATAATTTCGAGTTTTGTTTGTCATGACGACTATCCAATCAAAACGCATAGATGTGTCTCTAAGACACAGGTTCAGTTGGGATTGTAATACCTTTAGAAGAATATTTTGCATAATATGTCTTCTTTAAATATGCGATACTGCTCTAAAAGCAACCAAAACTGGTGTTGAAACGATCCACCCTTTAATGCATTTGTGAGGAGGATTTGCAGATGTTTTTTTCTTGTTCTAGCTCACGCACGTTGATTAAAAAGCCGCCACGTCCTCTTCCTGGTGCCAGTGGGGGGCAGCAGTGTGGAGTCTGTATGTTCTAATGAGCGTCAGGCACATAGAGAACATGCCCTTTGGTTTATGTGTCTCTGTGTTGCATTATTCACAAACGCCCCATGCCTCTTCAGCGTTCAGAGGGCACTTTGTACAATGCACGCTGTTCACAAGACAATAAATAGAGCAAGGAAGCGAGAGGCAGCTATGGAAGTATTGCAGATTGAGGTCTGTGTGTGCCAGTGAATACATTTTGTAGTATTTTCATAGCCTAGTCTCTAGTTAGCTCATCAAACAGCAAAGCAAAGTGATTCAAGCATTTGTCTGTTCACTTACAGAGGGGTTACTTTACTTCTTGTATTAACTGTTAACACATAACATAACACATAACATATTTAGATCACCATGTTACCTTTTATGATTTTGAAAACAACATATTAGCATAAAGTTTCAGTTTCTTTTTTGACGACCCCCTCCCTTTGTTTCCTGTGGTAACGCACTTCCCTTCAGAACAAATTACAGTCATGCATCCTGCCAATGAAACTAATGAAAATCGGTTCAGGTTTGTGAAGTTGCAGTGTGCTGTTTTGTATCATGTTTTTGCATATTTATGGAGAATTGACATACAGAGTATGGGTGATGTAGGCTTGTGGGCGGAGCATTGCACAGAATCGTACAACTAACCATGGAGGGTTTGAATAGGGCCCGGGAGAGATCGCTAGATTACTCAAACATGTGTGGATGACATCTAAAATCTTTAAGCTGTTTTTGATGAAGGAACAACATTAAAACATGGTTGAAAGCACCAAATATTCTGCATAATACCCTCTCTTTAAGGACAGTTCATTCAATTCAATGAATTTAAAGAGGATTGTATTAAGCAAAATTCATGTTATAATGTTCCCTCATCAAAAACATGTCTGAAGAGGTTTTAGATGTCTCCTTACAGTTAGCTCTAAGATTCTGTGCAATGCTCCACCCACAAGCCTACGTCACTGCATGACAATTCTACAGAAATACACAAAAACATGATGCAAAACTGTACATTACAACTTCACAAAACTAACATACAGTAGTTTCAGTAGCGAGATGCACACTGTGCTGTGATACTGCTCTGAAAAGGGAGCCACTTAGTACAGAGAGCAAAGAGAGGGGGATGCAGAACTAACTTAAAAAAACATGTTGCCAAGTTGGTTTTGGCAAATATAGCAGATTTTCAAAACAATAAAAGTTAACATGGTGATGTTACGTGTTGGCAGTTAATAGCCCACAGGAGTGTACTAAACCCTCCTTAATAAAACATTTTAATTAGAGTTAAGATGTGTTTGGTTTAAAGGGACACTCCAGAATTTTGGACATAGGGCCCCATTTCCTAGTGAGCCAGACTGTTGGAGATTTAAATATTCCATCCAGTCCTTGCATGTTTTTGGGGCAAAAACATGCAACACCCTATGAACAGTTTACAATCAGGGACCGTAGGGGAGTCCCTCCCTCCTGTGGGTCACCACCTGCAGAGGGGTTCATAGTGTCTGGGTCTGGTGCATAGAGTAATGGGCAGCGTACAGCCCTCGCGACCCAGCCAGATTAAGCGGGAGAAAATGAATGGATGGATGGGATCCAGTCCTTGTGTTTGCAGTGATCGCTGGTGCTAGGCTAGTGCATGTCAATGGGCGTAGTTAGCCTGTCACTAAAACAATCTTACCCACTCCACAAACACTCGAGGCAACTCTATTATTATGCTAGACTATCAATGTAAATGTCTGTGTTGAAAGAATAATTTTAGAAGTAAAACTAATATTACATCGCATGAATCATTACATTGTGAGGGACTATTTTGTCAGATATCAATCCGCTGCTGCTGAGCTTTCTATCAGAAAGTACAACTCACTGCTGCTGATCAGACATAAGGTTGGTTCTGCTTCTAAAAATATTCTATTGACACAGGCATAGACATAATAGATTTGTTTTGGGTGCTTTGTGGAGTGAGTAAGACTGTTTTAGTGTCAGGCTAAGCGCATTGACCTGCGCTAGCCTAACACCAGTGACCTCTGCAAATACAATACTGCCTCCACACATCACATGAGGAAATGAGGCCCTATGTCACTTTAAGTAGATTTTTTTTTTTTTTAAATAGAAATCAACCTCATGATTTCCTGATTTTGACATTTGAAATTTGTCAGACATTTACAATGAAGAACGCATCACTCATCTATTCCCAGAAGCCGGCCAGTCTGATGAGTCTTCACTCAGCACTTAGAACGCTATAAAGGGTCGAGGAGAGAGGGGGGAGGTTACCGGGCCGCATAACTTGAAATTTGTCATTTACAATGAAGAACGCATCACTCATCTAGTCCCAGAAGCCGGCCAGTCTGATGAGCCTTCACTCAGCACTTAGAACGCTATAAAGGGTCGAGGAGAGAGGGGGGAGGTTACCGGGCC
This sequence comes from Scartelaos histophorus, assembly GCA_000787155.1. NCBI lineage: Eukaryota > Metazoa > Chordata > Actinopteri > Gobiiformes > Gobiidae > Scartelaos > Scartelaos histophorus. The sequence continues at coordinate 10,763 of KN490003.1, forward strand.
GCATAACCCACGGAACAAGGCTACTGTCTGGGGACGGATCCCTTTCACTCACGCAGATGTGTGGGTCCAGAGAGGCCTAATGAAGACAAAGCAGGAGTATGACGGGTGTGTGACAGGTGCGTGACAGGTGTGTGTGACAGGTGCGGTTGGGGGTATGGAGTGGCCCTGTCCCTCTGTTGGCTCTCACACATTATGAAAGGAGCAGCTGGGACACTTGTTTGACATGTGCACACTGCAAAACATGTACATCTATACAAGCGTAGTCGCAATACTCAAATTTCAAACTTGATTTTGATGAGGAATTGATGGACACCAAGACAAAACACGCTCCTTTTTCAGTTTTTTGCAGATAAGCCCAACAGAAAAGCAGAAGGAGCTCCTCATTCTAGATCACCAGGTAAATGTTTGTGTTTTCATATATGTCACTTTAATTTTTGGAGCTCTGAGCCTCCCCTCTCTTTGCTCTCCGTTAAATCACTCCCCCTTCAGAGCCTTGTCACAACACAATCAGCGTGCATCGCACTAATGAAACTACTCCACATCGCATCAGGTTTGTGAAGTTGTTGTGCAATATTTTGTATCACGTTTGTGAATATTTATGGAGAATTGTTGTGTGGGAGCATGGGTGATGTAGGCTGGTGGGTGGAGCCTTGTACAGAATCTTACAGCTAACCATAAGGAGGGGCCCGAGTGAGATCGCTAAAACGCTCAAAGATGCTTGGACAACATCTAACACCTCTTCAGGCATGTTTTGATAAGGGAATAACATTAGAACATGGTAGAAAGTTAAAAAGAAAAAATAAAAATAATTGGTTTTGCTTAATATTCCCTCTGGGGTAAGACGTGTACATAATTAAAGCAAAATCTATTCAAATTTACCAAGTTTCATCCCAAGGATGCTTATAACTCAAATCCTTCATTTTTCAACCAGCCTGAGATACTGAGGTACCAGGTACGGTTAAAAAAAAAAAAAGCAAACAAACAACCAAAATTTAAGTTAAAGATAAACCACAGATCCCAGTTATAGGTCTGATCTGTGGAGAAGGCTGCCATCTTGAAGTATATTGATATAAAAATATACCTGGAGTTGTGTTTGTATGGATGTACAGATGTGCCAAAATTATTAGTATATAGTACAGTATATAGTATATTTCATGATGAATTAAATAACTTGAATAAAAAAATAGTTGAAATGGAAATAATTGGGGGAAAAAGCATTAACATCTGATGATGAGTGTAATTTTACATTACTTTTAAGCATCTTTAATTCAGACCGACAAAATTCAAGTTGAAAAATTCAGATTAAAAAAAAAAAATCCAGTTGTCTGAAAATGTAATCCAGTAAATCATGAGAAACAGTCATTTAAAAAATACTACTACTAATAATAATAATTGGCTGTTAATGAGCATGGCGCTCCCTGGTGTTAGCAAGTTCCCATAGTAACAGAATGTGTCGTGAACGTTGACCTGAATTTTCCAACTTGAATTTCCCAACTTGCTGAAAAGTAATGTCAAATCATACCCACCTATCATAAGTTATGCTTTTTTCCCTAATTATTTCCATTTCAACATTTTTTTATTCAAGTTATGTCATTCATCATCAAATATTCTAATTCAAAACTTCTGGCATATCTGTACTTCCATATGTTTGTTTCATTCACACAAATTTAAGCACACAAATACTGCGTACTTAGGCTCTTTTTTCAAACGGAAAACACCCTGTTCCACCTTCTGACATCACGTGTAAATGACTGCATCTTCACTAGAATCGTTTGGATGATTTCAGCCCTAGAACTGCCAGTCTCAGCTGAATAAAACATAAGTAGCAGCTGTTGAAAACTACCACTTCAAGACATCATAAGGTGGAACAGAGCATTTTGAGCTTTGGGGATGTAGACAGACTTAAAATAAAAGGTCACTCAAACATGTGTGAATTAGACAAAACACAATTCCAGGTTTTGAGGAGGAAACAACATTCCAACATGGCTAGAAGCTCACAGGAGTCCATTTTGTGTAATATGGGACTTGAAAGTGTGCGTTTTGTTTCAGTGGCATTAAAACCCTTGGCTATATTTATTTTACAGTGTGTGTCCAGAGGCTGTCAGCTTTGATCAGGCAGCGTGTGTTGGCGAGGTGCACTGTGGCTTTAGACTGCTCCCGCTTGTTGATGGCCCGTTCACACCTCACATTGTGTCATTCCAGCCGGCGAGCTCAGCTTTCAGGGTCGCGCTTGTTTGTTCACCTCCCGCCCCCCCGTGTCCCACCTGCTGAAGTCCTTCTCGGTCTCCAGCTCCTCCTCTCCGTGACCCAGACGTAGGAGATGGCGTTCGTCGATGTCCAGGGCCATGATCTTCTCGAACAGCTGGTTCAGAGCCTGTGTGGAGAGGGGGAGAGCTGTGGTGACCTGGCGAACTTTGGTACGACATTTAGAAATAAGCCAAGCATTGTTTAGTGTTTACACATGCTCCAAGGCTGGACAGTGGGAGAAACATGATATGAAAGTGTTGTATGTACTCGTATTTATCACAACCAATTTAGATTTATCCTGGCCTAACATCTTATACTGGTACTTCACTTTCCATGTAGAGACAGAACAACGGCTGATATACAGTATGTGGGGGACGGAGTATTTTGAAATGACAGATTAACAGATTTTCAGCAGATCCACATGCATCAGGCGCAGGTGTATGGGCAGAACTCTTCCTGGCTTCATTTGTGTACAGATAGTATTAACAGACTGAATCACACCATGCAAATAAGTTTCTCAAATATAATTCAGTGAAAGCCCTGAATAATTCCCCGGGCATGTGCAAATGGAGTCATTCTGTGCTTTCAGCGCCTCAGGTCAGTTGGGATGAAACACAACTGAAACCACTCCAGGTATGGCTTTGAATGTTGAAAGATCAGATGATGATTAGCAGCAGAGCAGAAGAGCATATTACCTGATTAGAATGTGTCACTATGAGAGTCCTCTGCTCAGGGAAGTTGTGGTAAATGTTTGAGATGATCTGGACAGCCACGTCAGTCTTTCCTGTACCAGGAGGTCCCACCACCTGCAGAGGAGCCATCCAACACAAACACATTAGTCTGACCATTCCTTCTGTTAAAACTCAATGAATATTGTATTGTTTATAGGGATGGTACAAGATCTCGTGCCAGAAGACTGTACACACATAAAAAATGATCTCATGAGATTTCAAGATTCAATTTGTTTGCATTTGGATTGGACAAAATAGGGTTAAGTGTGGGAGAGTTACATCTCGTATAGTTCCAAAATGCAGTAGATTCAAAGATTCAAAAAGTTTATTGTCTAAATTTTTCATATTTGCTCTAAAAAAACTAAATAAAATTGTAAAAATAAAATGATAGAAAGTTCGAGAAAGTTTGAGATCTTAGGGAGAGTTCAGCTTCCTAACAGGCTGGTGGATAAAGTTGTTCGTGAGTCTGGTGGTTCGAGAACGGAGGCTCCTGTACCTCCTCCCACAGGGCAGGAGGCTGAACAGAATGGAAACAAAAATATGAATGAAATAAAAAGTTGTGAGAAATTGGAAACCAAATCTTGAAATGTATATATGTTAAAATCTCAATCTCGTATTTCGTCTTGTGTCTCATCGTAATTGTTTAAGTTCAGGATAGCTATAGCTATAATAAATACATTTTTCCTATCCAGCCTAACCCACGTCAAAACTACAAAACCAAACTCCACCTCATTTGTAAACAGATGTAAATATTCATCGTCCAGGCTACACATCCCTAACATGAGTCATAACTAAAAATAGCATTAGTAATTAAAACAAGTATACAATGAGCAATGCCAGGCCATATTACAGTGTATCTGATGAAGAGTAGGACTCGGGCCAAGAGGAGAGGTTATAGGAGGTGAGGGGAGGGGCGGTGTAAACATGCAGTGTAGTTTATGACTGTGCTGATAGCCTGGCAGACACTTTTACTTTGTCAATGTACAGGAAATAAGTCACACAGCCAGCTAGCTATCATCACGTTAGCCTGTGTAGCAATTTGGAGAATGCTTTTGAAATGAGAACAGGCGATGGCGCAGGTTATGGAAGAACAAAACAATATGATGAGGAATGTTGGAGGAATGAGTCATTAAAAAATCTGCATAAATGAATAGTTTATTGTCTTCTGCAGTGAAGAAAGAGAAGCACTGACCATGGTGAGTCCTGGCTGCATCCCAGCTCGAATTGCTTCTATCTGTGTGGGGGTGAACTGGATTGTATTCCTAAAAAAGAAATGCACAGTACATCAAAAAATACTCCATATGCCATAGGATTATAGGAAAACAGTGATGTCTTCAGTTTGGCAGATTCAAATTAGGGCTGCTAATATATTGCAAAAATATTGATATATACTGTCTGATGCAATAATCAATATGAAATGAAACAGAAAACACACACCAAAGTTCTTGTAGAGGTACAAATGCAAGGAGCAGCAATTTAAAAGTGAAAAATGGCATAGCATAATGGTTAATGTCCAAAAGCTTTTGTCAGATATTTTTTCTTGCGTTGGACCACAGTATCAAAAAAGCTAAGAGAAAAAAAAAAGTGCTATGCAACAATAATAGATATAGCAAGAAAATAAACGTATCGCAACACAACAGCGTTCTTCTCAATATACAAAAATATATTGTTTTTTGGGAACTAAAATGGACAAAAAGGCTGATTTTATTTCTAATGTTCCTCCTTTGGTCCAGCATTAGATTTTGGTTGGTCTTGGTTTTCTCTTTTGACCCAGTCTGACAAGTAAATGAATGCATGCCATTATTGAATCTAGCATCTTTTTCTCACATCGCAGAGCATTAATTCAGATTTATATTTTTCATTTCATTTTCCTTAAAATGCTAAACTAACTGAAATCTTTGCGAGTTAAAAAATCTGTTGTCACGTCTTGGTTGTGTTTCAGTCTGTTATGTTTATGTTTATAGCTTGACTAAAAATAAAGTGACAACAAATAGTATATTAAAGGTGCACTGTGTAACTTTTGTGGTGGAAGGTCTGTCTAATGCTTTTCTCCATGGAGATGTTATTACTTTGTCTGGAATGTTCCGCAATATGGGATCAAACCTTTCTATCTTGATGGAGGCCAAACAAGACCAAGTTGCAGGTCAGATCTGTGATGCCTATTTTTCTAGTTTTTTAGTGTTATAAAACCACTTGTGATTGAATACATGTAAATATAAGAGCTGTTTAATGTCATACTCTGGAACATTCCAGGCAGTGCAATGGCATACCTTTAGAAACAAGCAGGTGACAGACCCCTAGCCAAATAGTTGGACAGTGCACCTTTAACAAACAATAAAAAAATGTTTCAAATGGGTTTTCAATTTTCTTTTTTGCGCACACTGCGCACACTGCATAACCAGATGATTTACCCCTTTAACAATGAACAATAATGCATTAGTGGTCACATCACATATATCACTTTCTTCCAGATGCTCAAAGTCATGTTACAATCCCTGCGGAAAACTGACAAGAGTAAGGCTGCCAATCCGTAGCATCAACCCCTCTGACCAACACACACTCACACACGCCAGATTCATACTACAACAATTTTGCCATCAATGCCCCACTGTGGCTCCTCAAATCCCTGACCCGGCTTTGACGAGGAGGTTTGGTTCCTTCTTTTCACTCCCACACTGTATCATCTGAACCATCCCGAGTCCAGTGTGGACACTCACCTCTTGGGTTGATTATAGGGATAGGGACCTCTGTTGGGAGCGACGTATGGCTCAACTATCAGAGTCTTGTCTTCCTGTTTGGTCTCCTCCTCTTCACCAGCCTTCCTCTTCTTCGCTTTGTCCGACTGCTGCGAGATGGGAAACTTGATCCTGGTGTGTAAAATCATATATAGTGTAAGCATATTCCAACATCTGAACATACTGAAGGAAAGAAATGAACAGTGAAAAGTTCTGATTTGGTTGCTGGCTACTGCTGCCAATATTTTGTTTTGGTTCAAGTAGGTCTGCAGTACTTTGAAAAAAACTGCAATTTCCCCTAAATATTCTGATTAGATTTGCGGAAAATAAACATCATCCACATTGAGAGGCTGAAATATGAACAGTTAAAATAATTCAAGTCTTTCATAACCTCTAAACTACACATAGAAAAAGATGTTTCTATAAAAAGGATGATTTGTTCTTTGCAGAAGACTTTCTATTATCTAAATAACTCCTTTGCAATTTGATGACTGTCAACTCAAATTAAGATTTCCATTCAATCGTGATGTGCTGGGCAGTTCTATTTAAAAGGTGCATTTCGAAATTGACTCTTGTGAGCTTTAAACCATTTTGAAATGCTGTGTTTTATTTCATTCAGCCTGTGTACATTTCCAAAGCGATCCTTTTTACTTTAAATTCAGTAGAGATAGGCAATTCTTGAGCCGAAATCATCCAAATGATGAAACAAAACACAACCCCAGGTACGTGTTTAATGAGGAAACAACATTAAAACAGATCAGAACAGAGAATAATACTAGAATCAGCAGACTTGGCGGTTACCTGAAGGGGGGCACTTGTAGGGCTGTGTTGTCCTCCTTCACTTGGATGGTGTAGTCGGGGAAGCTGGAGCGCAGGTGGTCCAGGGAGAGGAAGGTGTCGTTGAAGTCCAGGGTGGAGATCTGGTTGGGCATCTTGGAGTAGTGGGCGCTGCCTGGGTCCCCGTAGCCCAGGATGATGTCGTGGAGCCAGTCTGGGACCACACACTCGGTGTTCATGAGGTGCCTGATGGTCTCCAGCACGGCCTATGGGGAAAAGCAAGGCACAATTCAATCGCTTTTCAGTAGCAAATGGATTGAAAAGATATAATGTACTCATAGGGTGTTTTGACAGGGCTTCAAAAAGAGCACTAGGCTAGTCTTGATGGCCAAATTTCAGAAGAAGCAAATACTTTTTTTTACAAGTATGGCCCTACTTTTATCTGAAACATGTAAAACTGAAGAATACAGTTGATTTATTTATTCCATGCATTTCAGTAAAATGTGTCTTGTCCCATTATAAATATACCGTATAGGCATGTATACGGTATATATGGATGTAGGCATTATTACACTTTTCAATTGTGTGACAATCAGGAAGTGCACATAAGCATGCTAGCTGTCAGCTGTCATGTTTGTGTTATTCCTCAGTTGTCCAGGTAGTCGTCCTTTGCTTTATCATGACAGCAAAACTCTGTCGGATGAGTGTGTCCTGGCTGTTTATACTGAAACAAACGTTCTTCTTGCCATACAAAAATTGTGTTTGAACTGGGGCTCCACCCACATGTTCTTTCTACGGACGTTGCTGCCACTGCCCCACAAAACGCCAAGGCCAAAAACCTCGTCCTTCACCTTCTCAATCTCCTCCTTAAAACAAATAAGCTGGACACGTTCTGGCTCTGGTACAACAGCAACCTTAAAATCTCCAGGTGCTCAAAAGGACTCTTTTGGGGCGTTTAAAGTTCACACAAAAATCCCAAATGAGCATTAAGGCGGCAGTCTGAACGTTGCCTACGACACCTGAGGATCATCGTGTTATAGTTTGGACATTTTATAGCTAAATATTGATCTAAAATAACTTGATAAATGAAACAAAACCGCAAATGTCTGGGTTGTAAAATTGAGGAGCCCAGTGAGGGCCTAAAACTCCTGACCCCTTTTGGTACGGTGCTGTAAACTTCATCGCAACAAAGATTACGCGCAACATGAATCACTCGTAATACAACTTCGAGCAGGTGAATGAGAACGAAAAACTTTGAAAAAACATTCACACATTATTGTACGCCAAAACTGGGAGTGGAGGCAGTTAAGCGTCTGTGGGAGTCGGGGCCGAACCAACCTGCGGACCAGCGGATCTGATCTGACCATCCTACCAACAATGCCCGTGTCTGAAGCGGGATTTGAACCAAAAACCACGCGTCAGTACCTTGAAGTTGTTCTCCTTGGGCTTGCGTCTCATGAGGATGTTGAAGGTCTCGTAGGGGTCCTCGGTTCCGCTCTGGATGTTGTTGGTCATGTCCTGCTGGTACTGGTTTGGGTCCAGCCACACGCGGAACGTTCTGGTGTCTCCGTGGAGCTTGGGTCTGGGCTCGGGACCTAAGTCAACACAAAGGAAGTGTTAAGAGGAAATTGTGCGTTTTCCTCTGCCGTTCAGTATTTTAGAGAAACTTCTAACATGAAAATAATCAGCTGGTGACTTGCAGAGTTTGGTGAGACCGGCTGCTTTCTTAAAATATCTGCTCGTATAATCAAGCCGTGTCAGCTGTGAAGTGAAGGCCTACAGCTGTGGCGTAAAAAGTGTGTTCTGGAGTGAATGTTATGTTATTAATATTTGAATGGAGAGAATTATAGTCAAAGTTTCAAAAGAAGTTCAACAGTTAAAGCTATGAATACGTTTAAAGATAGAAAGTAAGTGCAAGCTGGAGACACTGGCTTGTATCCTGCAGAATACGGTGTCACATAGATGGAGCTTTTGAGTATTGAAGTTAATAAGGAAAATTTATTTGCTTGAAGTGGAACTAAACACTAAATCCACTTTTTTGCTCTCAAACTGTATATCTGACGTTTTAACAGCATTATCTATAAACGGAAATTGCAGCTTTGAAATGTGTTTGTGGGCGGAGTTTAGGCGCCAAAGGTCCCAAATTATGCAAAATTGACTCTTTACACAGAGTTGTTTTTTGTCTGCCTACATCTTCAAAGCTCAAAATGCTCTGTCCCACCTATGATGTCATAAACTGATAGTTTAATAGCTACTTTTTAAATTTTGTTCAACAGAGATCAAATATTCCAGGGCTAAAATGATCCACATTATTCTTGTGAAGGTGCCTGGAGTTTAAAAATGCAGTGGAGCACTTCCTGTATTACTACATGACACAAAGGTGGTTCAGTTTGAGAGAAAAACTCAGCCTAAATATGTACACTGCAAACAAGCTTTCCCAAGATATATAAACACTTATATCTAACAGAAAATGTGTTGAAAGAATAATTTTAGAAAGAAGTAGTGAAATGATGTGTCCATGCAGCAAGATCATTTTACTTGACAAGTTCTCCTAAAATAAACTCTCTCTAGACTAGAATGAAGCAGCCTTAGAACTAGTAAGGAGAATAAATCTGAAAACAAGATGAATAACGTCATATAAGTTTTGTTTCTCTGTGTATATTAAATATGTAAGTCCGGACCTCGAGCCCTGGACCCAGATTCGATGGGAGTGGAGACTGCTGAATGGAGCGTCTGGGCGTTTGCTCCACTGACTGGGTGGCACCCTTCTGCCCCCACCAATCCACAGGTGGCCTCCACTAATCCGTGGATTGTTGGAGGCCACTTGTGGGGGCCGTGTAGTTTAAAAGGGGACACTTCTGCCTGTTCACGGCAGCTCAACACCTGGTCTGCCAGCTTGCCTTTTTTTTGTTGTATCTCATTTTTGTTAGTTGCCAGCTTCTGCCTTTGTTGTTTAGATTTGATTGAGACACTTTGGATTTTGGTTTGTAGTACAACTTGAGTTAGGTTCCATTTTTGTTGTACTTAGTTTAGGGCTCCTTAGTTGGCTGTTCTCTTGCTTTAAAACCGTTTTATTTTCCCCATTACATTTTACATTTACATTACATGTTATTTGTTTCCTTACCTGCACTGTAAATAAATTCAACATTTTTTGTTAAACTTTTAACATCTTGGTTTTTCTTGTTACGTTCCCTTGCTAGGGGAAGCAACACTAACCTTCCTCTATGACGCGTCCCTTTTCGTCCAGCATGCCCTGCACCTCACAGCCCCTGACGTACACCAGGCCCGTCTGCTCCAGGAAGGGCTGTCTGCGGTCAAACCGTGTGCCGTACGGGAGGGTGGGACGCACCGTGATCAGGAAGCACACGTCATGTTTCCGAAGGCCTTGCAAGAGAGAGCAGAGACAATAATGCAAACCACAACTACATTGTACATTCATTTAGAAAAAAAACAAACAATTATTAAAGCTACCTGCATGATTCCACAGAAACGGAAAGTCAAAACAATACTTCAGGATATTTTCAATTAAGATTATAGCCAAAATATAGTGCATGTTATTCAAAGTTTCAAAGACCCGCTGTTAGTGTTAATATAGTTTATTTTCTGGTTGAATAGTTACATAAAGTAGCTTTAATTTAGTCGACTATGTAAAGTCAGTTAGTCACAAAACACAATTGTTTTTTGTTGCAGGCAAAGTGCACTGCAAATTGGTTGAGATATAAACACTTGAATTTACCAGAAAATGACTCAAAAGTAGTGAAATAATCTTGCTGAATGGACAGATAATTTTACTTGACAAGTCACTAGTCGTGCTTTCTAAGGCCTTGTAAAACTGAGCACAGAATGCAAAGTACTATTACTACTATTACTATTAACAGCATACTAGTGTCAGGTTAGCAGGGGTCCGGACTGTGTACCTTCCCACTCGTTCTTGATGTGGTCCTGCACGTTGAGGTTGACAGTGACATCGGCGCGCACTCGGGCGGGCCAGCTCTCTCCGATGTTTGGTTTGGCCACTTCCACAATGGAGAAACCCGTGATGAACTGAGCCATCCTCGCCCAGCCTCCGAACACCACGCCGCCATATTCAGACTCCCTGTGGAGAAAGAGGAGATATTTACTTTTTCTGATCTGTGCTATCATTTCTTTTTTATAGTTTTATTTACTTTTTCCTCTCAAACAAAAAACAAACCTTTCCCAGGAGCAATTATTGATTTCAACTCAAATTATTGTTATCTGAGCGACCATAATGATGAATACAAAATGTTACATGAAGTGCTGGAAGTACTGTGGTTACCATGGTTTCATACGCCACACCACGTCCTCTATGTCCTGTCTGATCTCGTAGGTGGACTCGAGGCGGAACAGGTTGAAGTTCCTCAGAAGGTAGTCGTGGAGGGTCAGGAACTGCAGATTCAGCTTGGGTAAAGCCAGACAGCCTGGACGGACACACGGACACACAGACACATTAACCACTAGAAACCCTTTGCTTTAAAATATTTTCAACCAGGTTATTTTTTAGGATAAAAGGTGAGAATAAGGGTGGTGGAGGAGGAGAGAGGTCTAAAGGGGAAAGTGAGGGGGTAAGAAGAGAAAGGTTTGGGGGAAAAAACGGGAGAATGAGGGGATAGAAGGGGCGTGGTTTAGAGGACTAAAGGGTTAAGTGAAGGCAAAGTGAGGGGATAGGTAATAGGTAGGGTGTGGTTTGGAGACTAAAGGGGAGAGTGAGAGGATGGAAGGAGCAGGGTCTGGATGTCTAAAGGGAAGAGTGAGGGGATAGGAGGGACAGGGTCTGGAGGTCTAAAGGGGAGAGTGAGGGGATAGAAGGAGCAGGGTCTGGAGGTCTAAAGGGAAGAGTGAGGGGATAGGAGGGACAGGGTCTGGAGGTCTAAAGGGTAGAGTGAGGGGATAGGAGAGAGAGGGTCTGGAGGTCTAAAGGCTCCTCTTTAGTGAGGGGCAGAAGTGGGGAGAACTAAAGGGAAGCATGAGGAGGGAGGAGGGGAAGGGTTTGGAGAACTAAAGGGGAGAGCGATGGGAGAGGAGAGACAAGGTCCGGAGGGGAGGGTGAGGAGCAGGGCCAGGAGGACTAAAGGGGACAGTGAGGGGGGAGCAGTCGGATCTAAAGGTACAGTATAGAGTGTGAACAGCCACAGATACCCTAGAGTTAGACTTTTGAAGCAACAGAGTACTCTAGGTTACACTACAATTACAGTTTAATGCAAAAATATTAGCATGAACACAATAATATTTCTTAAGTGGAGATAACATACCCTCTCCGGAGTAGTACTCTGTGGGCACGATGTTTTGGTCCCAGATGATCTTCTCGGTGGGGTACAGAGGCATCAGGTTGAGCTGTTCTATCTGAGAGATCCTGCGCTCATGTCGGGACACCTGCAGAGTGTATGGATGTTATCATGGCATTCTAAACAAAAATACTTGAAATACTTTAAAAAAAAAAAAAAGTTCATTTCAATATTTAAAGATGCACCATGCCACTTTTCTAGTGGAGAGTTTGCAGCCTGTTTATCACCATGGAGATGTAATTGCTTTGCCTGGAATAATCAACAGTATGGACTACAGGTCAGAGCTGTGGAGAAGTGACCCTGCTGTAACTGAATAAATGCAAGATATATCAATTCCTCACAGTGTAAACATTCCTAGCAAAGCAATTGCATCTCCATGGAGACAAGGAGTTGGCAGACCTCAACCAGTTAAACCCAGCAATCCCAGAATTACATTTTTTTTTTTAAAGCAGATTTATTATGCAAAATTTTAAACCCAGTTAAACCAGTTTTTAAAGCAGATTTATTATGCAAAATGGACTTTTCAGAGCTTTTAGCCATGTTATAGTTGTTCAATTTCTCATTTACCCTCTGAAGTTGGATTTGGGTGATTTGTGCATGTTTGAGCAATCTTTAGCCACATTTTCAAGAGGTCTTATACCTGATCAAACTCCGTTTTCACTGCCACGGCACATACACACTAGTTTGTACTTACTTTGATTAATAAATACAACTGGTGAACAGTGATAGATGTGGTACAAATGAAAAATAATCTGCAGCTTGCTAGGATGATGCGGAGCTATCCATATGTGAGCTGAAAAGTTAACTTTTAATGCGCAAAGCAGTGGAATTGTTTCTTTTACCAAGTTGCTTTAGGTGAATATTGTGATTTAAAATGCGCAAATTATGGCATAATGCTCCATTGGTGTCACACATTACAGATGAACTATATAATAGGATCAAGCACAAATTGAAATATATAGGATCATAACTTTTTAGTATATCTTGTACTGAAAATATGCTTCTGGTGACAGCACAAGAAAGGCAGTCATCAGCTAATCAGAAATTCTTCTCAAATCCATCCTGGAATCGCATAAGAGAGCATGGGTAAACATCCACGGGACATAATTTACATATTCCATGAATAATGGTTTGAGGGCTTATGAAATATTAACCAACTGTTAAATATTTGGTTTATGGGCGCCATCTTAAATTTGCATGCGTTTCAATGCCCAGTCGCAGCGCTAATTTAGGGTTTCAGTGAACATTATGCGTTAGATTCTCATTATCTAACAAATCTAACATCTAACAATTAGGGATTTCATGCCACAAGATCTCATGAGACAAAAAAGCCACAAGACAAAAAAACTAAATAAGGACAAAAAAAGGTTAAGTGGTGGTGGGTAGCAACAAAAATATTCAATGACGTAAATACAAATTCTGAACAAAACTTTGGGAACATTTTATCTCGTTCTCGTCGACCCAATCTTGTCTTGCCTTGTGGAAAAACATTAGTAACATTGGTATTTTCTAATTTTCTAATACATTTTCAAAAGCTTTCAAAGGAACTGTACATAACCTGAGCTCTTATGTTAAAAAGGTACTACAACCCCAATGAACCAAGGTTGCCTGCAGTCGACATGAAAAAAACATGCCCTGTCCACCAATTAGTCGACTAAAAACGTGGCATGGCAAAAATGATTATGATCTGACCCAAACTGCACTCATGAGACTACACCTGCACAAAAGTTCATGTTCAAAAATAACAATAAAAACAGAAACGTACAAGAAAATTGGTTATGTCATGGTCACATTTTTATATCGCCCTTTTCCACCAATCAACTCACCCATTCATACATACCCATATGCAGAAACTGAGAGAGAGTCTTGCTAAAGGACACAATGACAGCATTCATCTGAGGGAGCTGGAATCGCATCGCCAACCAATGGGTCGGTGGATCTAACTGCTCGACCGATGACGTTTATGTCGAGAGTGGGATAGAACCGCCAACCTTCAGATAAGTGGACAAACTACCAACTGAGCTACTGCCCCCCAATATTTATGTAGTATAATTTCACTCCCAGAGCACATTGTGATGTCATTTGGTAATACAATAAGTGCTCCACTGTGTTTTTAAATTCCATACATCACTTCACTAGAATTATTTGGATAATTTCAGATCTGGAATTCCCAATCTCTACTGAACTAAAGATAAAAAGTAGCTGTTCACTTGAAAACTACCGCTACATGACATCACAAGGTGGAACAGAGCATTTAGAGCTTTGGAGATGTAGACAGACTAATAATAAATCTGTGAATGAAACAAATCTGTGAATGGGTAAGTTTTTGATGAGATTTCTCCAGATCTCATCAGTCTAGTGTCTAATAGGGGTGAGACGAGACAAAAATTCCACAAGACGAGATCAGACACTAGACTAGATCCAAGAGAATAAGACTAGATGAGATTTTGACATTATTTACTATAAATAAATTGCGCAATCAAGTTCCTTATTTTACTCTCACCATTTTTAATTGACTGCTTTGCTGTAGCTCTGCTTTTTGCGACTACAGCTTCTCAAATAGACAAATAACTTTTTATCTGATCAAAAAGTAAAAACATGGGAGAAAAAAGATCATTTCCCTCATGTGTTAACGACTTTGTGGCAATTTTGTCTCGCGAGATTTTGTGACACGAGATCCTGACCCGTCCCCAGTATCGAAGCGTCACAAAAGCACAAATTTGTTGTGTTTTAAACTAGATTCGTGGCATTGAATTTGATTAGTTTTCTGTAAATAAACCTTATAATTACATGGGTATGCAAATGGAGCGGGGCGCTATTTAAATTCCTAGGTCAGAACAAATATTAAAAACACAAAATACTAAATAAAAACAAAACTCATTAACCCATAAGCTCTGAACAACACATTTCCAGTCATGTATAATGTATGAAGGACTATCTTAAGGTCTAGTTTCTGGCTTGTATGAATATTTGATGCGCGGGGATAGGGTGTTGTAATGTAAAATGCAGCCCATAGAAGTAGAAAGTGTGATCAAAGCGGAGTCATTACCAGCAGCTCCAGGAGGAAGTCCTTGTCGTAGCTGGTGTCCTGTCCTTCAGCCAGCTCCGGTAGAAGGCACAGGTAGGACGCCACCTGGTGAAGCTTGTTGGGACTGCAAGGGGCAAGAAAATAAAAAGTACGGTTATTACGATATATTTTCTGTAATGTACTGCAAGGTCCAGCTCGAGAAGGAATCAGAAGGATGAGATCTTTTGTGGATGCTTCCAAACTCTGGAACGCTCTGCCCCCACAGTCTCATCTTAAAACCCACTTTTATTCTTTGGCTTTTAACACCGTGTGAGATGTGTGGTCCTCATTATCTTGCATTCATTTGACATGTTTATTGCTATTTTATGATTTTTATAGTTTTGCTTTTATTTGAGTTTTACCGGTTTTATTGTTTCAGGTTTTATATGAGCAAATTTTTTGCAATTTAGCCTTTTGTTGTCTTCACTTTATGATCTTTTTGGAGCACTTTGGGAACTGCTTTGCTTGTAAAACGTGCTGTAGAAATAAAGGGGATTGGGATTTGGACATAAAGGCAAGATTGTTGTTGATTAAAGAAATTCTAAAGACAGACCCTGAAGTTCAATTAGTTGCCTAAAAATCTGTCAAAACTATTAAGTATCACTAAGATCTGACCATGTATCTTGTTTTTTTGTAACATGTAAGACAAATGACATACAAGAGGTTTATGTTTCTGTCAATCATCAATCATTTTTGTTATTGTAATATAATGCCATGTGTGAGCTACTGCGCCCGAATAATTCTCATGCTGTGTAGTGTGACATTGAACAGTCGTACAAAATGAAAAGTTGGACACCAAGCGTAACACACTCTTAGCATCATAGTATTCACCATGATGAGTTCATGAGCTCTTCTCACAATTCTTTTCACAATTCTGAGACATTTTATAAATAAATGCAGAGAGGACACAGCGCTCTCCTCATTCTGATCTCAAGAGCTGCTTAAAAAATATATCTGCACTGGGACAAGACACATTCTTCTCAAACACATGAAAAAAATAAATAAAAAACAGAGACAGCTTCAGTTCAAATACAGATTTCCACTACTTTTTCACAGCCCTTTCCCATTGTCCGGCGTGACATAACTTGTGCAGACACCAGCATGTAAAGCGCCCCCCGGCCCGAGCAGCGCACAGCCTTATCGTGCACTTCTTGTGTTGGCTCCTCTCCCTGACAGTGTCCTCCTGCTCCGTCAGCATGTGTCCAGAGCCCTGGGATTACGGAAAATCAAAGCCCGCGCCGACCGGACAAGCTGAGGCGTGGTCCTGGGCACGGGCGCCGCGGCTAATCGCGCTGACACCGAAGGAGGACGACGCGATGTGACAAGCCCCCGGACGTGTACATGCATGTGGGCGAGGGAGGGGCCGGGGGTGAGGAGCGGGCGGAGGGCCGGGTGCTGAGGAGGCACTTCGTTGGGATGACCTGGCATGTGAGACGTGCGGATAAGCAGCAAAACAACGGCGGCAACAGAGGATGAGGAGGAGGGGAGGGCGGCTGACAGCTGAGTTAGAGGGAGGGGGTGAGGTGAGCACAACGGTAGGTTTACATGAAGCTGCTGAAAAGGTGTTTGCACTGAAAATCACACGCAGAAGTCAACTACATCACTCATATATGATAAAATCAATCTGCAATCTGACTTTGTGACAACCTGCAAACTGCTAAGAGGGATTTACTGTGTATTGTTATGTTCAGAGCCACTCTGGTAAATGCTCAAATGCAGATGTACTCTTGGTCAAGCTTTGGGTGAGTGACTGTCAGATTTGACCAATCACAGTGCAGTGTGGACTGCCACATGGAACAGGCCTACATGCCATGTTTTTGTCCAGAGGTACATCACATGAAATCTTTCACATAAGGTCCTGACAGACAATAACAGCCACTGTCAAAGTTACTTTGTCTAATCTAATAGACTCACATCGTCTTGTTTTTTGTATAGATCAAATTATTTTTCAATCATTTTTTGCTACTTATTCAGAATTTATTATTACCATTTGTATAGTTTACTCTTTGTTATTATATTATATTGTGATGTGTAAGCTCCTGTGTCCAAATAATTTCCCTTTGGATCAATAAAGTTTGTCTAAGCCGTTGTCTTCTATATGTAAAGCATGTGGCTCTATAGTAGCTGGCACGAACTGGCACTTGGCAAAATTGTCATTCCTGTCATCAAATTTATAGTCCAACAAGATCCAAAAAATAAAAAAGTAAGCTTGACGAGGGCCTTAAATATTGTGTCTATTTCATATATGCAAAGAAACCATAGTTGCAATTTTTCAAAGCTAAAAGGGTCCAGACTTCATGGAAAGACTGACAGACTGGATGTTATGACTGAAATTGGCATAATCTGGGGAAAAACTGAGTTTAAACTGAGGCATGCGACTCCTCAATAGTACATCCACACATCAGGACATAATCTGGGGAAAAAGTTTTTTTGAGCTTTTATATATAAAACTATGTTAATCTCTCAAGTTTAAACTGAGGCATGCAACTCCTCAATAGTACATCCACACATCAGTTCTGATGAATAGATCGCGTTACTCACACTGTGTAGACAATAATAACTGTATCATTGCTATTGAACCAAGTCTGCTGTAAGGCCCCAGTCAATCACTCGGAAAAACCACAGTGAAAGGTAATAAAAACCTTAGTAATTACAATCCAGCAATAAATCTGCACCTCCTCGCTCCTTTTTACACACCCCTCCTCTAGTGTAAAACCCTAAACCATCTGTACGAGCAGGTTCACCGGAGCGAGGGCACTCTGGGCTTTTTGGAGGCCTAATATCACTTGACAAACACAGCTGTTCTGCTCAGACTGTGGAGGATCGATGGAGGTAATGAGGCGTGCCCTGCTCTGTGGCTGCTGCCGGCTGCTGTTTATCGGGGAGGCCGGGCGGGGAGAAGGGCACTGCTGTTAGCTAACAAGACAGCACGGGTCACAGTTTGCTAAACTAAAGTGATGAATCAGAACCGCTACAATTATTTAAAGGTGCACCGTGCAGCTTTTCTGATCGAAGGTCTGCCACGTGCTGGTCTCCGAGGAGGTGTTACTGTGTTATTGCTTTGCCTGGTATATGCAGGATAAGTAAGCAACATGTCAGATATGAGATACAGGTATTGTTTTAGCAATAAAATGACTTGAAGTAAAAAAAAGCAGCATATACAAGTTTATTGCTATCTTTTGTCAAGTACAAATGGCCGTAAGCATTTGACCCATCCTTCAACGCCACTTGGGCCAACTTGTCAGGAGCAGTGCAGTGCCCACCTGAAAACCATCTCAGGATCTTCTTGGTCAGTAGGGCTGTGCCAAAAAAGATCTCTTGGTTCGATCTCGATGATGAGGCAAGAGCATTTTAATCGACAGGTCAACAGTGACTCATCTGGCAGAAAGTGTGTGGTGCTGATGAGGATTTAAGCGCTTTTGTTTGGGAAAAGAAGCCTGAGCAACAGCGTGTCCCTTTGACCTACGTGAAGTTGGCCCCATTAAACGCAAACCCACACGAAAACTATGTCTATGGTTTGTGCTCCGTTTGTGCTGTTTTGTGCTGCAAAAAGTTTTGTTTGTGCTGCCTTAGTTTTGGAGATATTAACGATTCTTTCAGAGGTCAAATTGGGGTCAGCAGCTCCAAGGAAGTTTCAAAACATCCCAAAATGGAGTCAGTCATTTGTGCTTTGTTTGTGCTGCTCAAATGCTGCTCAAAAAAACAAAATTACTTACTTGTTAAGCTCAAATAAAAAGCAAAAAACCACAAATGTAGCGTGGTTGTTAAACTTTTAGCTAGCAAGCCCAACTCTTACTTGACTCTCTTACAAACACTACAAGAGATCATGATTCCTGGTCTTTTTCTTTAACTGCAAACCGTATTTCACTCCACGAAAAGAACAAAACATTGCGTGTGAGGAGCTGAGGCAGTGAGATAATGAAGCACTGTTGCATGTTGGGACTGTGGACAAACCCTCCAGAGCGTCCATGCATACTGGAGCACAGCTGTTCCTGTCTGTGGCCCATATTCTCTCAGTGCTTCTGCTCCTGGTGATTTACCTGAGATTTCCAAAGTGCTTCTTTAAGGATTCTCTGGTGTCCACAGCCGCCACGTTGGACAGAGCGAAGTCTAGGAGCTCGGGGAAGTGTGCGAAGGCTGCTCTCTGAAAGACACAAACGCGAGTCAGTCAGTCTGTGTGAGAAATCCCCCTTATGGAACAGATAATACTCCCTACAACTGTACAACTCATCCTTATGTGACAGATAATACTCCCTACAACTGTACAACTCATCCTTATGTGACAGATAATACTCCCTACAACTGTACAACAACTGACCCTTATGGAATTGATAATCCTCCCTACAACTGCATGACAACTCACCCTTTTGTGACAGATAATACTACCTGCAACTGTACAACAACTGACCCTTATGGAATTGATAATACTCCCTACAACTGCATGACAACTCACCCTCTTCTGACAGTTAATACTCCCTACAACTGTGCAACAACTCACGCTTATGTAACAGATAATACTCCCTACAACTAACCACAAATTGGTTGTGATGAATAGAACTCAAACTTTGTAGACAATAATAACTAACATTGCTACTGAAACAAGAAAGCAACTTTTGTTTTAATTTATAATATTTTTTCTTTTGACCACAGTGAAAACAGGGTAGAGTAATGACGCCTTGAATATAGGAGAATAAAGTTTGCTAAAATATAGACAAATCACTTTAAATACAACTTTGAGAAGGTAAATTCATGAAAAGTGAAAACTATTTTAACATCACAAGCTGTAAAAGTCGATTATGCCCAATATTTCTCCTCTAAAGACGCACCTGAAGTGGAGTTTTATGCGGCGCAGAATGACGGTGGCGTGATGTATTGTAACATCCTGTGGCTCTGTTTGAAATATTGATTTATGAGGCTGCAGTGGTGCATTGCGTTCACAGCCAAAAGTGTGGAGAAGTGTGCCAGAGAGAACAGGGCCGCTCTGCACTCACACAATACACAATACCTGCACTGTTCAGAAGTGTGAAAATGCCCACAAACGCCAAATGTATAGTGTTGATGCAGAAAACAGTCAAAAGAGTGTCAAATTACCTTAAAAGCGCAGAGCTATCACTTTATAAGCAAAAGTTTTAAAAATTTTGTACAAATCAATACTAAAATCGATTTTGAAACTGGCTAGTATCGAGAGCAGTGTATCGATAGCAGTATTGAGTATTGATGCTTCAAAAAAAAAAAAAAAAACTTTGAAATGACAAAATATGAGCTTTC
>KN490003.1:30947-44210 GCA_000787155.1 Scartelaos histophorus
CTTTCCTGAATTGTGACAAGTTTGTACAAGATATGTAATCGATAATACTCCCTACAACTGTACAACAATTCACTCTTATGGAACATATCTTCATTTTGGTATCATAAATCGGTACCGAGTATTGAGTCAATTCCTTAGTATCAAAATGGAGTTTGAAATTTTAGAACTGACTATTTTGTACACAACAAAAGTACATTTTTGGATCAACTTTTTGGGTTTTTTTTCCCCTCTCTGTTTGGCACAAGCTTGTTTCCATGGAGATATTATTGTTTTGCCTGAGAGGTTTCGCAGTATGGCATTAAACTCATCTTTGTTGCATTTAGTGAATTAGGTGTTTTACTGCTCAAATATACTATGGAAAACATACGTTAATTCAGCAAGTGAGCTCGCCTCTCAACTGATCCGACCTGTAACTTGATCTGGAGGCTTATATCCGTGGAAAAAGATTACTTTAAAGCCATATTGTGGAACATTTTAGACAAAGCAATGCAATTTCCATGAAGACAAGCAGGTGGCAGACAATGTATCGGAGAGTAACACCGTGCACCTTTAAAAAATGGTTAATATTATCAGGATTATTAATCTTGCGAATGACAACACAAACAAATCCTCTTTTTGTGAAGCTAAAAGTGCTTCGGTTTTTTGCTCTTGTTGACCTGAGCACAGTCGGAGTGACCTAGAATCATCTGCTTCCTCCTTTTATACAGGAATTATTTGAACAGAAAGAGACTCAGTATAACCTTAGTTCTTATCTTCTTTCTTTTTTTTAAGATGCCTGTACTTCTAAGAAAAAAAGTAATTATATTTCTGTTAGGGTTAGGAGGTTAGTACATGACTATTTAAAAAAGTCTAACACTGTAGAAACCTTAAAAAAAAAAGTAAAAGGCATTATGTTTTGAAAGCTACAAAGCGCTGAAATAAATTAATTATGCATTTAATTTTGTTTGTTTTAATTTATATTTTGTTTCTTATATATACAGTAAGTTGCAAGTTAAATTGTAAACTTATACTTGCTGTTCATACGCTGCTTTTCTTTCTTGGAATTCTGTCATTGTTTAATAGGGTTTGGTATTAGAAGTACTTTTACTACAGCTTAAACCCTTTTGGTCACGATCTATGGGGTAAAGCTAGTATGTCCTCCTTCGCCAACACACCCTCCTCATTTAAAGTTCTAACATTTTGTAACATTAATCACTTGTTTTTCTGCATTATTTCTAAAGTATTTAAATGCAGAATGTGTGTCATGTTCCGATTTATATGTCTAAGGTTGTGAAATGTGTTGGTAAAGAGGACGTCGTTTAGTGCTGTACCTGTAGAGAGATGATCCTGTCATAGTGCAGGGTGGTCATCTCCTTCTGGGTCAGGGCGTTCCCCGTCTGGTCATTGATCTCAAAGCCGGCGTAGAACTTCAGCATGTCCAGCAGCTGAACACCACAAACACAACAGCGAGGTTCAGTCAAGCCAAAACAAGATCAAATCAACATTAAATAAAAGAATGATTACACTTTGTTATACATTTATTGTAACTAACTATGTAAGTTTTTGGTTGGTGGTCTATCACCCGTTTGTGTACATAAATATGTCATTGCTCTGCCTGGAATGTTGCACAGTGTGACATTAAACAGCTCCACTTTACATTTATTCAGTTACAGGTGGTTTTATAGCTCAAAAATACCAAGAAAAACAACATTCTGACGGTGAGTGCGGTCGTATGGAAGATGCAAGAGATTTTGAATTTTGAATACAGTTTCATTTCTTACTTAGAATTTTTTAACTAAAAATATGTTTAAATAATTTGTATTGTAAATTTGAGTTGCTAAAATTTGAAATGCACATTTTCAAAGTGTTAAAGTAAAAAACAAAAAAAAAAATCAAAAAAAAATCACATTTTAAATAATCAGAAAAATCACATTTTAAATATTCAGATATTCAAATATTTTCAAGCCCTCAAATTCAACAGTCAAAATTCAGATTCAATTCGCATTGAAAAAAGCATTGCAAAGATCCAATATACAGAAGCAATCAGTCTAAAGTGATCTGTAAAAACAGGAAATGGTGCAGGGAAGCAATCTGATTGGTCAAAATAAGACTCATCTCTTTTATTTTTTTAAGTGTAAGCCCCGCCCACAGATGAGAACGAGAACTGCCTTGGCATCTTGGATTTTTGCTGTGAAATTTTTATACTGCAAATTTTAAACTCTGAGTTTTGACATTTGAGGGTTTGAAAATGGCACTGAATATTTTAAAAGCTGATCTTTTTTTATTTTGAATTTGAAACATACATAACATTTCCGCAACTAAAATTCAGTATAAAAATAATTCAGACATCTTTTTTCAGAGTTAAATAATTCAAAGTGAGAAATTCAGGGCTATTTAAAATTCTAAATCTGATGAAACTAATCATCTTCCATAGGTTGCCTCTCCATAGATCTGACCTGAAACTTGCCCTGTTTTGGTCTCCATGAAGATAGAAAGGTTTAATCCAACACTATGAAACATCCCAGACAAAATAATAACACCTCCCTAAAGAAAAGCTTTTGACGAACCCTCCACCATAAAAGTTACACAATGCACTTTTACAGAACACAACGCAAAATTGATATTAATCATGGTATAATGTATTTTACTGACAAATACATAATGTTTTTTTCTCTTTTTTAGAAAACAACTCTTTAGACAACTCTTGATATTCAAATTTAGCATATCTTCAAAACAACATCTGTGATACCATCAATATTTCAATATTGTGTCCACAGTCATTTCCTAACATTTTCTGCAGTCTTTATATAAAAATTGTAGCCTGTGTGCTTTTGTCTTTGGGGTATCAATGCAGAGTCACAGTACCTGACAGAAGAGATGCCCCTCCTTCTCCCGCTGGGTGAGCCCTGACAGGTGACAGTGCACCACCAGGTGGGAGTCGTCTAGCACCGTGTTGAACCAGCGGCGGGTGGGCAGCAGGGCCTGGGCACAGAGCAAAGCAACATGTTTTAGGTATTTTACAAACATTTTTACACATCCACCTAGTGAATAGTGGTGGTAGTAATATAATTAGTAATTGTAGTAGTAGGGGTAGTAGTAATTGTAGTAGATGTAGTAGTAGTAAGAAATTGTAGTAGAAGCACAATAAAGTGAAACAAATAAAAAGTAGTAAGAATAAAGCAGTAAAAAGTAAAAGCAGTAGCAGTACTAAAAGTTGTTATTGAAGTAGTATTAGTCGTAGTCATGGTAGTAGTAGTAGTAGTAGTATCATCTGGAAAACACTGGTAACTTGCCTATTAATCTTGCATAAATGTGGAACAAACTGGAGTAAAAATAAGAGTAGTACTACAAGTAGAAATATAAACTGTAATATTTTACGTTTACCACATTTCTCTGGGATTTACTCTCCCATATTTAATAAATACAATAAAAAACTCTAATACCGTACTGTGAAACATTCCAAGCAAAGCAATTACATTGTCATGGAGACAAAAATGTATCCATAGACTAGAAAGCGAAAAACTATCATCACTTCCACCTCTGCCATCTTGGACACCACCCTGTCGTCTATAGCGCTGCACTTTCTCTTCTTCATCAGTTCATTCTTGATTCATGAACACGGCGAGAGGAAGTATGGATTTCAGGGAAGTGATTGTGTGTAAAAGGATAGCGCCGGAGGACAGGACGGAGGACGGAGGAGAGGGAGGGGGCTGGGTGGACATTTCGCGGACAGTACCGGGAACAGAGAGAAGCGCCCGTCAGCACTGGGCCCAGGACGGATCGGGAGACGGTGAGTAACATGAGAGGTGCCGAGGCAGCAGAGGCAGCAGCGGAGACAGAAATGGACGGTATGGACGGAACCATGTCCTACAGCGCATCCTATAGCTGTGGTTTTGTGAATCAAACCATACAGATCACGCTAATTTCTGAGTTATAATCTTATTTCATCATCACAAACAGTTGTGTTGCGTTTTATTTCATTTATACATGTTTAACACCAAAATCCTATATATTTAGGCTGTACTTGATTGATTCATTTGTTTTCATTTGAAGTATGTCCCAAGAGAAAAGAAAAATAATCATATACATACTACATATAGTAAACATCTCTCAAAAAGGAGTAGGAACAAGAAAACTTATGTTAATCCACCCCCTGTTTATTACATAGTTTCAAAACTGGCTGCTTATGTACATTGATGAGCTGAGTTCTTCTCTGCTCTACCTTGTGATATCATGTTGTAATACAGGAAGTACTACACTGCGTTTTTAAACTCCATGCCCCCTAGACTAGAACATAATGGTGCGTTCGCTTATCCATCCATCACGGAGCTCCGAGGACGTCGAACAAGCCGCTCAGAAATACTCAAGAGGAGACTGAGCAAGGACCCTGAGACAGAATCCAAGATGGATGCGCTCAGTGTCACTTGTATGAACTGTTTTTATTGTGTTTGGATGCTTTGGTGGTTTAAATGACAATTTCAGTCACTAGTATTACTGCCATACTTTACTGCATCCATATCACTGCCTGTGGGTATGGTAGTATTACTGCAATACTTTACTGCATCCATATCACTGCCTGTGGGTATGGTAGTATTACTTCAATACTTTACTGCATCCATATCACTGCCTATGAGTATGGTAGTATTACTGCAGTACCTTACTGTGTCTGTATCACTGGTCATCTGTGTTGCGGCAAATACTGAACAAAGACTTGTTTTAAACGGGTGTTGCTAAACATCCCTAGAGTTGCTAACATAAACAATTACAATAACAGCTTTACGGTGGGTGTTCATGTTTTTCTCCAAGTTAATTGCGCGAATAATAAAATACTTGAGAGTGGACGTGACGTCGTATTTGAGAGCCAAGTGGGTTCGAACAGAATAACAGAACACAGAGCAACTGTCCAGACACAGGTTGTCCTTCAGGAAGACATAATTTCTCAGTGAAGATACACATGCAGGTCACACACACACACACACACGCCACACGCAGGTCACACACACACACACACACACACACACACACACGCAGGTCACACACACACAGGTCACACACACACACACACACACACGCAGGTCACACACACAGGTCACACACACACACACAGGTCACACACACACACACACACACACACACACACACACACACACACACGCAGGTCACACACACACAGGTCACACACACACACACACACACACACACACACACACACACAGTCTGTAGTGCACTGGTACTGTAGCAGAGTGCAGGCTACAGGTCAGTTCATTTATTCAGTTCAGTTCCCTCCATCCTCTTTATCATATCCCAAAGCCACAGCCTGACTCCCCTGAAGTGGAGTGGCTGTCCGGATGTGGCTGGATGGGCCTCATGTTTCACAGAGTGCAGAGGTGTGCAGACAGTAGCAGCGACAGCAGACTGCAGACTGCAGACTGTGGAGGTCAAACAGCCTCTATCCACAGAGCTGAGCAGAGTCGGACAAATGTGAAGGACACGGTGACTGACTGATAAACTGTGGCAGGAGGAGATCACAGAGCACTTTGTGTGTTTATTTATTTGAGGTCTAAATGAGACTGTGAAATGTCTAATTTGTCACATCTAAAAGTCTGGTTAACTGGTTGGGGGGCGAAAGTTGTAAAATGACTACAGTTTTACCAGTTACATAAAATGGAAGATTTCAATTTTAAATATTCCACAAACATGACCAAACTGTGTGCCCAGATATGATGTTGACATGTTCAAATCAAATATAACTGTTACTGCTAACATGTAACACTGATTTATTCTTAATTATGAAAAAAACTGAACATGATGAGCCTCACATGACTCTCTTATTTGTGTTGTCATTTTCAATGTTCAAATCCAGTTGGTTTAAACCTAAAATGTAAATAAATTTAAGTAAATAAATGTGATCTGAATGTCACTACCTAAGCCCAAGATACCTGCACCAGTCCTGAGTCAGTGCTAGTGCAGCCTCTGCAGCTCAGGGAGGGAATTCTGGAGGTTCTGAGCTTCACATGAGGCCTGTCCATAAACTGAGAATGAGACAAACTTGGATACGTCCTCTGTCTAAAGGATAAGGCACTGGTGACACAGGTTCAGTTTGTTCATTTTTAAAACTGTAAGAATGCAGGCTCCTTTAATAACTAACACACTCCTCATTATTGTAGAATACAGAAATGTTCCGTACCTCCAGATCAATCAGCAGCTCAATGAATCGCTCACAGTAGTGCACTTGGTCCATGGGCACTGGGCCTGTTTAAAACAAATTCATCAGAAATTACACACAAACACATATTGTTTTAAGAACTGCTATATTATTTTACAATAAAGTCCAGTGATATCTAACCTCCACCTCCTTTCAAGTAGCTCGCCAAGAGATGTTTGAATTATATGCATTGTGCTGAATAACAAAACAGCTATTAGCAATGTAATTTATCATTTTGATGCCCAACTTTGTGCAGTAATAAATAGTGGCTCTTTTATATACTCAACTTCTTGTGGCCACTAACATGAGTAGCTCTCTGGTATTTTTGTTTATTAAAGTAGATCCCAGTGGGAAAAAGGTTGGAGACCCCCTCATATGTGATATGTGTACATTCTCTTAGATTTATTATTCTAATGAAAAGGTTCAGTACTGTATGTTGTCCAGTAGGAGCCACTTACACATTTGCTTCATTATTTAAAGGCACTGTACACTATTTTTACCCACATATTTCGGTAAAATTGGTCTTGCCCCAGTGCAGATATATCGCGTAAGCAGCTCGAGATCAGAATCAGGAAGTTAGCATGCTGGTTGTTAGCTTTCCTGTCACGGTGTGAAAAGCACTAAACTCATGGCAGTGAATAATGAGGATGCTCAGAATGCATAAGCTAAGTGAGGAAGAACTGTGCCAGAACTGGACCACTGCAACCATAAATAATTTAACTCTGTTATTCTGTTATTGTTATGTTTTTAATCAGTAACGTATTCCTTTTACTAGACGGCGTGTAACTCCCCCAGCAGTCCTCCTACAATTATCTACCAGTCAGAACGTGAGAACAGCAAACCCGTGCAGACATCGCCGAGGCCCCCTGCTGGCTCCAGTGAGTAAGTATAGCGTGGCCGGCCCAGGAGCATGCTGGGAGCTGGGGCCTAATTACCAGTGCAGTGGGCAGAGGAGTGACGAGTCCCGCTGTTCGGTAGATTCTAATGTGCAGTGTCACTTTAGATCCGCCCCCCAAACACGATGGGCTGGGGCTATTTTTAGAACTCAGGTAGGGGGCTCCACATCGCATTAAAATCCCGACGCTAGAGCCAGTGGTTAGCGGCGGATAAGAGGCCATTTTGTAGCATGCATAACAACAAGGGCTTGGAAATGTTTAAAAGAATTAACACTCAGTTGATTTTACATTATTTTATCCTGAATTTTTACTTAAAGCTGCGTTGTGTAACTTTTTTGATGCTTTTCTCCTTGGAGATGTTCTTGCTTTTCTGGAATGTTTCACAGTACGGCATTAAACCTTTCTATCTACCCTTTCATGGACACCAAACGAGAAGAAGTTACAGGTCAGATCCGAGGAGAGGTGACCCGGCTCACGGTCAGAAAGTGTGTTTTTCAAGGTATTTTTGAGCTATAAAACCACCTGTAATTTAATAAATGTAAAGTAGAGCCGTTTAATGTCACACTGTGGAACATTACGGGCACGTTTAATACGATACTCTTCTAATCTCTTATTTCTACATGTATTTTCTAAAGGCATGATTTTTCTTGTTTTTAATTTTCAAAATATGGAAAGAATTTGATTATTCCCGCACCATCAGACTCACTAACGGCTTCATCCACCAGGCTGTTAGGATGCTGAACTCTCTCCCCTCCCTATGACAAATTCTGAACTTTTATCTCATTTTATTAGTATTATTTCATTTAGCTTTCAGAGTGTGATTGAACGTAATTTCATTTTTGCATATGTGAATATGAAAAACTTGAGAATAAACTTTTTGAATCTTTGAATTAGCGATGACCAAATATTGCTAGTATATAAAAAGGTGCACTGTGTAACTTTTCTGGCAGGTTTGTCAGAAGCTTTTTTCCTTGGGGATGTCATTCCTCTGCCTGAAATGTTCCACAGTGTGACATTAAACAGCTCTACTTAATATTTATTCAATTACAGGTGGTTTTAGAGCTAAAAAAAATACCTAGAAAAACAGACATTCTGACTCTGAGCGAGGTCGCCTCTCCAGCAAGATGGATTCCTGTGAGTTTTGTGAGTTCACATATTCAAAAAATCCATCTTGGCATGTGGTGGTTGGAGACTGGACTGGTCACGTGATGGTTTTGAGTGGAGCTAAATGTGAGGCGCGCAAATCAATCAAAATGCAAAAAGACGCACTTCCTATTTTAGCATCAATCCAGACTGAAAAAGCGTGCAGAAGGTCCAGGAAGAGTCATCCCAGATCATCTTACCTGTAGCTGGAATAGACCTGAGCACTTGAATGAACTGTTTGATGAGCGCTGATAGGAAAGTCCTCTCCTTTTTAGACCTGACAAACACACAGGACACACGTTTAAAGCCTGGTTTTATTTCATTTCTCATAAGACCTCTGCTTCAAACATCCTTACTGCTCTGCGGCGTCAGCATCCATCTTGTCCATTTTCTTCTTGATGAGGTTCCAGAACTTCTGCAGCTTGGGGACCTTCTTGAGCTCGTGCTGCAGCCTGGCCTGAGAACATCCAGAGGGACAGTTGTGAGTTATGTTAGCTGGACACAAATGGTGCATAACAGGAGCCAATAATGATTTTAAGATGCGAAAGGGAGTTAGCAAAGACTCTGAAGTATTCTGACACAACATTGTGTGGGAATGTATTTAGCAGTAGAGTGCCAGCAGTTACTGAGGTTCTTCCACAGCTCTTTTGTTTACTTGTCTATGTTTTGCCTAGTGGTGTTTACATTATACCTGCAGATTTCTGAAATCCTTGTTTAGTTAGTTAATTTTTCCTTGGTCAATTAACATAATCATTAATAATAAGACAATAATTTAGCAAAGAAATTACGTATAGCGTATAAATTACAGGCTATAGACCAAGGGGTTTAGGCTGAAATTGAACATTATTTTGCTTGTTAATAAGCAAAATTTTCTGACCC
Organism: Scartelaos histophorus; assembly: GCA_000787155.1. Classification (NCBI taxonomy): domain Eukaryota; kingdom Metazoa; phylum Chordata; class Actinopteri; order Gobiiformes; family Gobiidae; genus Scartelaos; species Scartelaos histophorus. The sequence goes on from KN490003.1 coordinate 40,050, forward strand.
ATAGATCACACTTAGTAGGATGAAGGTGCAAAACATAAAAGATTTTAAAAGTGGCCCATGAAAAGTCCAATAATATATATCAATATAGAGATTCAAAAGAGATGGGACAATACTGTTTTCTCACAATAGGGATACAATTTTGATAAGTTTTAGGCTCAAAAAAAAAATTATACGAAAGTTTACAATTTTTTTGTAAAAATTGTTAACAAAAAAACAAAACAAAAAAAAAACAAAAACAAAAAACACTTTAAATTACACAATTACACACACTTTAAATATAGCCAAGTTATGCAGTACGTAGAAGAGTGTCTAGGTGTGTCCTTCTCTTCTGCTGTGGATTTCAACATTTAAGCATGGTGTGTAGAGTAAGTGTTTAAATTTGTGTGTTTGAGTGTTCAAGTGCCCGGTGCTCAAACACCAGAGTTGGAAAAGCTGAACTTTAGGGCACCTCCTGTATCTACAAAAACATAACCCTCGTCTTGCTGTACCAAATGATGCTAGAGTATGTAGAGCCACATACTGTGGGTCTAGTCATATTTCAGAAGACTGAGACTACAGACGGGGTTATTTATGCTGAGTGCCCTGAGGAGCAAAGGATAATGGTTTGACATGTGTGTACAGCATTACTGCATACATTTTTAAATTGCAAGTGTATCTTTGAACTTTTGTTAAAATACGTGGCCTATCTTCAACCTGAGGTCCAGGGGTTTTTTGGCATGTTTGCAATAGTTGTCAGTAGGACTCTTACTGGTAGCAGACACATCCACATGGGCAGAGAGATGAGCTGCTGCACCTGCTCCCGGATCAGGTCCACCTCCTGAAGAACATGCAGAAGACAGAGGTGTGATTGACATGAGAAGACAGGACAGTGTGGGATGTGTTAAGAGCTGCTGTAGGAGACGGTAGAAGTACAGTGAGGCCTGGACAGAACATTTAACATGAGGCCTCTGCAGTGCTTCCCTGTGGTGTACTGCAGTACTATAGGACACAGGGGCGAAAAGAGCGAGCCAACACTGACATCTAGTGGATTTTATATGTAATTGCACTGGACTGGATCGAATTGATATGACATTTGTGAATGAGCAGAGATACAGTCTGATTACACATTGAAACAGCACAGATCTCCTAATAAATTCATCTTGACAGTTTTCGGAATTATCTCTTATTCCCATCTAACAATTTTGTGAGACAGAAACTAAGTGAAAACTGAATGATTCTCGTGCTGTGATCTTGAATAAAAAGGCTAAAATTTGAAAATTCTAGTCTATTCTGAAACTGAACCTATGTGTGAATAAGAATTTGTACACACATATTTGACAGTATAGGTGGGCAAATAATAAAAAATATACTATTGTGAATGGTGTTTTGAAGATATGCAAAATATGAATATTGAATGTATTCTTTATAATGTATAGTTTTTCATTTTCAATCTGCTATTGCACCTTTTTTAAATGATAAAGAAAAAAAAAAGTATTTTTTGCACTCTTGTTGGTAACTTACATTTGTCTGATACTTAAACCTCAACAAATACATTTCGATACACACTGGACATAATATCGTGCAAATACTGTTATCAGAGCACTGAGAGGATGAGCCCACTTTGAACATGTGACCTACACCCACTGTTTTGGATCTTCCCTGTGAGAGCCATCCTGAGTTTGCCGAAATGCATTGTTGTGATTTTTACTCTATCTGCCATGTGGTATTCAAGGTTTATCATTATTTTGTACTTTTTGAGTGTCTCAGTTTTTTCAACTTTATATTTGAGACTGGTCCCTGCACTGAAGAGCACCAAAAGGACAATTTTGCACAATCTCTACACATCCAAGTAGTACTCCTGCCCAATAAAGTTTTGCACTGTTATCAGAGCGCTACACGTTTCCTGTGTTATTTGTGTGTAATTCATATTTTTGTCATAAAACAGAGAACATTTGTAATGATAAAACGAAATGATAACATAAATCACCTAACAGAGTATTATGAATAATTTATGTTGTATGAGTGTGTTTTAAAATGAATGAGTGAGATGCATGTGGGAGTATTGTACCTTTTGACATGTTTTATGAATTGTTTGGGTTTTGTCATTGGTCCAAGGATGGAAATGAGTTTTGGCTACAATCCTGCATATTTACAAGTCCATGTTTGTTTTTGCTTTACTTGTCTTTTAATATGCATTGTCCCTTTAATAAATACATCCAAATAAACAAAAACATTTAAATAATGTCAAAACCACAAAACTAATGCAATCCTGGGCATTTCAGAACAGCTAAACCCAACTTTTTTCAGAAAACTGGACGACTTTGTACAATAGGCTCAAATGGTCGAGTTGCTTTCATCACATTATTCAGAGGATATGGATCATTAATTTGATCAGTGCCACAAAATTATAGTAACTGACTTAAAAACTGTATATTTACAAAATGTTAAATTATTATTATTAAGCATACACTGTATTAAATAACGATGCGCTTGTTGCAACACTAGCTGTGGTTACATGTGCACTTCTAAATCAGATTTTTAAGTTCTACGATTATTAAAATGACATGTAAAACCACAAACTCACCAGACTTCTTTCTCATCAGGTTTCATCTGGTTACTCACATCAGATTTTGTAGTTTGCATGTCATGTAAATAATCTTAAAAGGTCCAGACAGAAACACAATTTTCACAAGACAAGAAACACCACGAGATCAAGTCCATGAGAACGGGATAAAACGAGATTTGGACATAATTTGTAATAAATAAGTAGTGCAGTCCATTCAACTATTTTTATTTTATGTAATCCTTTAGATCATTGTAGTATTTTTTGGAGCTACAGCTTCTCAAATTGCATAACTCACCAGCTCTTAACTCTTTTTCGCCTGAGATATAGGTAAATTCAAGGGGAATAAATCTCAGTTCCTGTTCCAGATCATTTTTCTCATATGTGCAAGACCTTGTGGCAATTTTGTCTTGCACGATCTTGTGCCACGAGATCTTTCCTATCCAGAAATATGATAATAATCCAATTTGGTGTTAAGATGTACTGCAAAATCTCCTAATCACTGTTTTCACCAAAAAGTCATATATTTCCTGTGTCATTTCTTTGTAATTCCTGCTTTATCTGTCATAAAACCTCTCAGCTCTTTTTAGAACATATTTTGGAGTCTAAGTATGAGCCAGTTGACATTTATAGGATTACTGAAATAACAATATAATAATACAATACAATAATAATATTTCAATTGTGTGTGTGTGTGTGTGTGTACCAGGCTGTTGAAGCAGTGGTCCAGGAACAGCAGTAGAACGGTGTGTTCTCTCAGAGTGAGTCCGGCTCTCTCTCCCTGCAGCACAGACTCCATCACACTGCGGAAGAACCAGGGGAAGTGCTCCGGCTGCTTCTTAAACACCTAAAACCAAACACAGACACACAGAAGTTAGATTAAAGAATGAGATTTTTATGTTTCATTTGGATTTGAACATGTTTGTAAAGAAATATTGTGGAGATAGAACACGCACATCAGATAAAACTAACCTAACCAAACTTTTCAACTGTGTTTGTTGTTTCGCCGCAACATTTACACACCTGAAAATGTATTTCTATTCATTTTTAATCACTTATTTTCAAGACACGATATTGCTAATCAGTCATCATTTTCATTGCCACTGACACGTGCCCACTGCTCTGTACTTTATTTGTTTAAACTAGGGCTGGGCAAGAATTTTTTTCATGGGGCCACATGAGAAACAGCCTCTAAAATAAAAGCACCGCAGATTTAGTTCATGCATGGAGGCCAAAATGCTCAACTCAATTCTGCTTCATAGTAACTGTATTTCTTTATAAAAGGCAGTAATACATAAGACCTGTAAGAGTATATGTTATGAAAAACTGAGGTTGACTTACAAAAAATGTTATTAAAAAAGCACCTCTAAAATAAAAGCAATGCAGATTTAGTCCATGCATGGGGCCAAATTATAAAATCTGTTTATTTTGTAATTTGATAATACACATGATATAAAAATGATAATAAATGAGTTAAACAGGCCGGTCAGAGTCGACCAAAGAGCCGTATGTGGTCCAAGAGATGGTCCAGGTCTAGTTTAAAGTCTCACGCTGTAACTTTTCTATTGGGGGGTCTGCCACCTGCTTGTCTCTGTGGAAGTGCTTTTGCTTTGCTTGAA
>KN490003.1:45180-74428 GCA_000787155.1 Scartelaos histophorus
AGGAGTTAGAATAAAAACTTACCTGAACTCCAGTAACATGATTTTCCTGATTGCAAATCTGAAATCAAATAGAACATGTTATGTGAGGTTGTTGGAGATTATTAAAGTAGAATTATCTAACTGACACTTGTTTGTAAAACTGCTTTCAACTAGAAAATATGAGTTTATGGAGCATCTCTTAAGGTTAAAAACTGCTAAACTAATTCAAGAAAACCCTGGATTTCAGAACTTCTACAAGGTGTCATGTGGTCAAATCTTACTTATTTTGTTGTTATTAAAGATGCACTGTGCTACCTGCTTGTCTCCATGGAGATGTTATTGCTTTGCTATTGTTATTACTTTGTTATTGACCCATGGTATGACTTTAAACACATTTATCTCACATTTATTTATTACGGGAGTTTCTGTTGCAAAAGGATCAAAACCACTGCTGTGTTCATAAAGCTGTGATGTGGCTTATTCCACCATATCTTGATTTCTGAACTCTGAACTCAAGTTATTGTGTTGTTTTAAAATGAATGTGATCTTTTCTTTGCATTATTTGAGTTCTGAAAACATTGCATCTAATTTGTCATTTTCCGCAAATAAATGCTCTCAATGACAATATTTGTATTTGGAATTTGGGAGAAATTTTGTCAGTAGTTTATAGAATGACACAAAAATGTTCATTTTGCTCAAACACAAACCTATAAGTAGTGAAATCAGCGAAACTGATCATTTTGTAGAGGTCTCTTATTTTCTTTCCAGAGCTGTACACTGTGTAACAACCTAAACAAAGTAATAACATGTCCATGGAGACCAGCAGGTGGTGGACTCTGCACTAGAAATGATACAGAGTGCAGCTTTAAAATAGGCTTTTTGGGGGTGGGTACCTTGTACCTTAATCCACCTTACTCCACTCCACCTACTTTTATCTCTAAACGCTCCTAAATGTTTTTTGTGATGGCACTTCTGGCTAAACGAGGCTCACACTCATGTCAATTGAGAATTTGGGAAAAGTTTTGCATCTTAACTATGACATAAAGTCAGTTCATTTGCGTAAAAAGTTCAAAAAGCTTGGCCAAAATATAAGATATAAACAGTTAAATATGTCAGAGAAATGCCTTAATGAGGTTACATGACGAGTTCTCTTAAAATAAACTCCCTCAAGACTAGAATGAATCAGTCTCAGAACTAGTAAGTTGATAATAGATTTAAAAACAAGATGAATAACCTGAAATAAGTTTTAAAATCTTGGCCAGATCAGAGAATTTTGCAACGTAAATGTCTCACAGATCTCACAGTATGATATTTACTTCAATATTTTGTCGTGGATTTCAAAATTGTGAATATTCTACTACTTTTTCCTTTAAAATGCCTTGTCCAGCCTTTGTTTCTGTCATAAACCAAGGAGTTCAGATTTAAAAGTGCTTCATAAGTTATTTAGATGTGTAAATTGGGCTGAAACAGAGAAAAGGATCATGGTCCATGTAGTTCCCTGTGTTTCTTTTAGCTATTACTTTACTATAACAATGAATTAAAGCAAAGAGACTTGAGATTCGATATACTGCCATGCCCCACGATATTATTGAGAGCCTTTTGATGATCTGATATCACAATATTCCAGTTGGATCGTTCCAGTGTCAGATGTACTCACTTTGACTGCAGAATCTCCTGATCGTAGATGTCCTTCACCACCTGTAGCAAAAACACAGTCACGGTGAGTTAAAGCGGCGCGTGTTCGGTAGTTTGGGAGTCTAATCGTGTCGAGATCTTACTTTTTTGTCGAAGGGCAGTTTGTTCTGAGCCTTGGGAGCCCAGTATTTATTGGCCAGCTGAAATAAGACAAAGAGACGGGTTCATTACAAACTCAAGCCAACAACCAGGAGAAACAGAGGAGCTAAGAAGGGCTGATCTGCTGTTGAAGTTGTCGTACTCATTTATCTGATTTCTATAGAGCGCTGAGGATATATAGAGTGGTTTCTTGTGTCAGAAGAGGGAAAACTAACAGAAAACACTTAAAAGACATGATTAGTGTTTCATTTTTCTTACTGTCAAAGGTCAAATTGTAGAGAAAGATCACACTGCCATTTGTAACCCGTATCTGAGCCCTGTATCTGAGGCCGCTTTTATTATGGCGGGTCAGTTTCCATGCTGCCCTGATCTCCTCCACTTTCTTTAAGTTCTGCGGTCACAGTGTCACTGCCTCCTCCTCCTCCGGCAAACAAACGCTCCAAAACTTTAAAACTTTGCATCTTCCGACCTTCATATCGAACGCCTCCTTACATGTTTTAACACACGGGCCGTGCATGGGGGGAGTCACATTCAACCAAGAATTAAAAGGCAAGTTTATTTTTATATGGACTGAATCCTCACGAAAACAATGAACCGACATCCTTCAACTCAACTAAAGTACAGCAGATGGCGAGCTCAATAACCATGCGGTAGGTAGGACAAGTTATTTTTTTTCCCCCACCACTTTCTGAATTGGAATTATACAAAATGGGAATTCTCGAAATATGAATCATAAATTGATTGAACTGTGGATTATACCTTGTTGAACTTTTTTCTTTTTGAAGTGAACAGTTTTGTTTGTTTATAAGACTCTTATTTCCAAAGAAAAAAAATTTGAATTTGAACTTTTCTGGGTTTTTTAAATTTTACTTGTCAAAACTTATTTGTTTATTTGATTGGGACAGTGCATGTTAATGAACATACATGACAGAAGCACAAATGTAAACATGACGGATTGTAGCCATACGGCTCATTTCCATCCGTAGTCCCACGGGTCAGGGTCACAGGGATCAAAAAAGACACTTAATTGCCTCGCACTTTAGTATACAGATATAAAGTATTCACAGTGCTTTCTTTTTCCCACATTTTGTCATGTTACAGCCTCATTCCAAATTCTATTAAATTCATCTCTTACCTCAAATTCTACACACAATACTCCATTATGACAATTTTGACATTTTTTGAATTTATTAAAAATAGAAAACTAAGAAATCACATTTAAGTATTCACAGCTTAGCACACCTTTCTTTAGGCAGTTTTGCCCATTCTTCAGTATTTCTCAAGCTCCATCAGGTTGGATGGGAGACGTCTGTGCACAGCCATTTTCAGGTCTCTCCAGAGATGTTCAATCGGATTCAAGTCTGGACTCTGGCTGGGCCACTCCAGAACATTCACAGAGTGGTTCTGAAGCCTTTGAGACCTTGGCTGTGTGCTTCAGGCTGTCCTTTTAAAAAATGATCCTTTGCTTCAGTCTGAGGTCAACAGCACTCTGGAGCAAGTTTTCATCCAGGATATCTCTATATTTTTGCATTCATTTTTCCTTTTATCCTGACTAGTCTGCCAGCAGGTTTTCATCCAGGATATGTCTGTATATTGCTGCATTCATTTTTCCTTCTATCCTGACTAGTCTGCCAGTTCCTGCTGCTGAAACATCCCCATAGCCTGATGCTGTCACCACCATGCTTCACTGTAGGGAGGGTATTGGCCTGGTGATGAGCGGTGCCTGGTTTTCTCCAAACATGACGCCTGGCGTTCACACCAAAAGAGACCAGAGAATTTTGTTTCTCATGGTCTGAGAGTCATTCAGGTGCCTTTTGGCAAGTGGCTTTTGTTTGGCCACTTTACAATACAGGCCTGATTGGTGGATTGCTGCAGAGATGGTTGTCCTTCTGGAAGGCTCTCCTCTCTCCACAGAGGAACGCTGGAGCTCTGACAGAGCTCTGACCTCCCTGACTAAGGCTCTTCTCCCCCGATCGCTCAGTTTAGACAGTCGGCCAGCTCTAGGAAGAGTCCTGGTGGCTCCAAACATCAGCAGAAATTTTTCTATATCATTTCCCAGATTTGTGCCTCAAGACAATCCTGTCTCGCAGGTCTACAGACAATTCCTTTGACTTCATGCTTGGTGTTTGTGCTCTGACGTGCACGGTCAGCTGTGGGACCTTATATAGACAGATGTGCCTTTCCAAATCATGTCCAACCAACTGAATTTACCGCAGGTGGACTCCAATGAAGCTGTAGAAACATCTCAAGGAGGATCAGTGGAAAAAGGATGCACATGAGCTCAATTTTGAGCTTCATGGCAAAGGCTGTGAATACTTATGTAAATGTGATTTCTTAGTTTTCTAGTTTTAATAAATTCAAAAACTGTCAAAAGACTTTTTCACATTGTCATAATGGAGTATTGTGTGTAGAATTTTGAGGTAAGGATTAATTTAATACAATTTGGAATGAGGCTGTAACATGACCAAATGTGGAAAAAATGAAGCGCTGTGAATACTTTCCGGATGCACTGTAATGACTACAAATCCTATTGTCTGTTCTTCATTCACAACTCAGACTCTTTCAAGAACCACTCTTCTGTTTAATATTTAATACTCATAGCTGCAGTTATCTTGTCGAGCCTTAAATAAGCGTTGCATATTCACAAAAATAAATTAAGATACAAACAAAAAAACAAGAACTTGTATCATTGTATCTAGTCCAAAGAATAAGAATCTACATTTACAGCTTAAGCCTATCTGCGTATGCTTAATTTTTCCCCTTAATTCTCTTGAGAGCCCATAGCATGAGTGGTTTAGCTTTATTTTGAAGTGCAGAACAAGTGCCTATTTACAGCAGCAGTGTCTTTAAAACTACTCTTCTGGCAACAAGTGTGGCAATTGTAGTAATTATGATTAAAATGGTATTAACTGTGAGGCACTTTCCCTGACAGCTTATACAGAAGAAGCATATGGATGAACAAATGCACAAAACACTAATCAAACATTTCCAAGTTTAATTCAGTTTCTTTGCATGTTTTCTCCTAAAAATGTATTAAACAGAACTAGTTCATTTGAAACAGTTTGCAGTGGCCCAAAGTTATTTCTCATTTACCTCACTGCGGTTTAGTTTAGTGGAGTTTGGTCATGAACATAACGTGAAATTACTGACTCCCCGGAGAATAAAACACTTTATAATTAAATTCATATACTATTTTGACTATTGACTGATATTGTTCAAGAACAATATATCCGTACTGGCACAAAACACATTCACTATACTATATACTGTGATAAAACCATAATATTGAAACAACTTTAAGCCACAGTCACAAAGCATAATAATCTAAGCACACTTGTTTTTAAATAGAGTACAGTACAATAACATTAAAAGCTGCAAAAAATAAAAAGCAACAAAAATATCCCAGTTATTGCAAAGATATTGTACACATGATAAGTATCTGTAGTATCTGTCCATGTTCGATATTAACCAATAGGGTAGAGTACTGGTAAAATACAATTCATTATTTTCTTGAAAAACAAATGGTTAAATTTTTGTATTATTTTTTTTAATCCAAATGTGTTTTCTAACTATTATTTATCATTAAAGGGCAGTACAGAACAATTTTGAAAAATATTAAAATAATACCCTCTGTGCCAGAATTGTTCAGTCATTCAGTTTTCTCACCAATTCATAGATGAAAATGCAATATCAAGGGATTCGTTATGTTAAGACATCCAAGATATGCAATCCATTAAATATCCAAAACCAGTATTGTATCGGTGCAACCCTAATAAACACTGAGCCCCAAAATACAGGGTGTCCCAAAAATGTAACATCAATTCAAAGGCCAATAATTTTGGAAATAACTTCATATTTTCACAGAATTTATGGCAACAGATCAAGATTTTATATTTCATGTTTTATATTAGTTCTGTTTTCATGTTGAACCGCGCTATTCACTTCCTAAAAGAATATGTGTCTTGGAATCTGCTCACACAGTCACCCAAAACTGTGCAGCCTTCAATGCAAAATTTTATGATATTCAACACAAACTGTTCAGTTTCATAGAGCTAGACTGAGTAGTTTTAAAGATATTTGTCAGAGTAGTATTTATTGTGCCAGAACTATTTACAGGAGTAGATTTTTTTGCATTACTTTTACAGAGTGTATTGCTCCCGTATAAACTTGCAATAGGATTTCTTACACTATGTTTAGATTGGTCTGTGTGTGCGGGTGTGTGTGCGGGTGTGTGTGCGGGTGTGTGTTACCTGTGTGACATATTCAGCGTTGATCTGAGCCACAGACGGAGCTGCCGCCTTCTTCGCTGGAGTTTCCTTCTTCTCTGTGGAGGTGGCCATCATGGACAGACGCACGGGTCACTAGTGTCAACAAGAAAAACATATATATGAACAAATTTCTGTACAAAATGTAAATCTGTAAATCACATATTAATAATACACATGTTTGATTGTTTAAAGGATATAGCTTAGATTAAAACAGTGTATAACAGTGTGAAAAACATATGAATATGACCTAAAATAAGCACATTTGAGTCACTTAAAGTGGATTTCTCATACATTATCAGATTATGAGCTTTGCTATTACTTAAGAAGTGCAAAGTAGTGGTAAAAGCAAACTACTGTTCAGATAATTGTAAGAAAAACCATCATAACATCTGATTTAAATAAAAATGTAAGTCACTGTAATGGAAAAGAAAAACACATGAATAATGCATAATAAAGAAATACAACTAAAATACAAAATAGTGCAATAAAAATTAAAAGAAAACAACTAAATTAAATAAATAATTACACAATAATGTATAAATTTTAAAAATAGGCAAACTAAATAATTTCAGAAGAGGAGGTGCAAAAAACAGAAATGTCACTTGGAGACGTACTCACAGTAGGAAAATTACAAGTTTTACTTAAGAGTACTGTTACACTGTAAAAGTTACTCAAATATATGTACTTGAGTAATAGAGGACTATCAGATTTGAATATCATTGATATGCAGTCATGATAATATACATTTTAAACATAGATTAATTGAAAATATGATTCAAGACTTTTCCACACATTTAGAACGAGAATGTGTCTGTCGAAAGAAGAAAACTCAGAAATTTGGATTACAGCTACAGGTTTAAATTGAGACTTAACGCCGATATAAGATAATGGTAAATTCGGGTTACGTACAATATCAAGATCCACTTTACTCACCTTAATTCTAATGATTTTATTCCAGCATGAGTTTGTCTTTTGGTGGTGAAAGAAAAGCATGTACACAAAACGCGCTGTTTGCGACGGACTTCCTGGTTTGGTACGTCAACAAACGTCGTCCCCACTGTTGATTGAAATTTCTGTTCCCACCAGCGAAGGTTCCTATTGTGACGAGATCAAGTTCAAACTTTTGTTAATATATCAGATTTTATAAATTTGGACTTAATTATTGTTTTATTTGTTTGATTTAATTATTTTTTGAATTTAATGAGTTGGTTCTTGTAGCAATTTAGTTTCTTAGTACTAGATAAATAGGCCACAACAAATTTAAATAAACGGCCTTGTCCATAAATCTCGTTTAACCATGTTTAAAATGTATCCATATATTAATACAAAAATAAATATAATAAAACAATATATATTTTACTTCGGCTTACTTGGGAAGTTTCTAAGCTGCCGTTTTTTACTTTGTCCACTAGAGGGCGGCAAACACCAGGGAATGGCAGCAACGTTTGTCATAGTGTAACAGATAAATAGATAAATGCATTGTTCAAGTCGGTACTGGGATTAAAATATATATTCAAATTAACCCTGTGTTGTAAAATCAACCCCGTGTAACCCTTTAATTATAACGTTGCATAAAATTTTATGAAAATTATTGCTAGGCCTTTGGGGAAAAAGCAGGGGACTATTTTATTGCTTTATCGCTAACACATCCTATTTGTTGGTGAGGGAAGATACAACAATAGTACACTCTGAAAACTAGAATTGTACAGCTACTTTCTGTTATATGACCAATAACCTATAACATCTGAGCTACTAAAGCCCCATAGCCTAAAAATATGAATCCAAACTGTAAACAATATTTGTCTTTTTGCAGTTTTTCTGAATATTATAAGTAAGTATTGTATTGCATAGAGTAATTTTTGTTTGTGATTGGGCGACTAGTCCAGTGAAAATAAATACAATCGTGTTATGTCCTTCCTCTGAGCTAAAGACAAATGGACAGAGTTCGCCCACAGCACCCGGGCACCCAGAGCACCCAGAGCACCCAGAGCAGGTCTGTGCACAGGGGCCATGACAGAGGCTGCAGGCTGAACACATGTGTGCAAAACTGGGGCACATATTAGTGCTTAGACCTATATGTAGTTGTTCTTGTTATTGTGAATGAAAACAAAACTACAATGTTAAAAAGTAATATGGGTATTTTAGTAAAGTAATAAACTCAGTACAATTAAGATAAGATAAAGGTAGAAAAGACTTAAGTGTGCATAAGATTTAATTACTTTAATTTACTTTAAATTAAATAGGCTCAAACAACAACACAGTATTTCCAAATATACCAAAATATCTTTTTATGTTTCTATAATGCTAAAATAAAACTATAGTTGCTCTCCATAAATTTTTAAGTTTAATGTTTTCCAAAAATGAGTCCAAAATCTCATCCAAAGCAAGTCTGTGGGAACAGCTGAAACTATCTGGACTCAATAACAAAAGAGACTTTGCAAAACTCCATAAAAACAGTGAAGAATGCAGCTGTTCTCTGTGCCAACGGTGAGAAGACTAAATACTTTTGGTTATTATTTGTCAACAAGGACTATTTTGTTATTCCAGTTGGTCATGTTCTTAATGAAGTACAATGAAACTGTAGTAGCTAAACTCCACAATTAACACACGTATTTAATATTATTCACCTTGGAACTACAGTTTAAGTTTCAATTTCTGATGACAACAACAAAACAATAGATCAATAAGTCACTCGTCTCACCAAAGAGCGCTTTTCTGCACTAGAATGAACCCTTCAGTGTGAGGATCAATCAGACATTAGAGGTCTGGTGTTTGCAGGTGCTCGGTGCTGATTGGCCATTACGCAATAATAACAGGGTATGGGCCCCCTGGAGAGAGACAGAGGCCCCTGGGTTTAGGAAGGGAAATATGGAGGAGGGAGGGATAGAACGAGGGATGATCTGAAGGTTGGCAGTTTGAATTCCACTCTTGCAATAAATATGAACCAATCTGACTCACAAGTTGGTGATTCCAGCTCCCAGAATGATGTTGTTGTGTCCTTGGGCAAGACACATAACCCACCTCACTTCCAGTGTCTGAGTACACTGGTGTGTGACTGTATGAGAGATAAAAGTGGAGTAAAGAGAACAGCGCACCATCGCTTATCCAGGGCCAGGTTGAGGTGGGGGCAGTCTGAGCATGAACTCCCAGACTTCCCTCACCCCAGACACTTTATCCAGCTCCTCCAGGGGGACCCCAAGGTGTTCCCAGGCCAGCCGGGAGACGTCATTCCATCTCAGGCCGACCAAAGCGGTGATCAGTCAATGTTCCTACCCTCACCCGTGGTCCTAGTTTAGTCCTGGTTTAGTCGATACAAGAGGTTAAATGAGTTTTCTTCACCAGGTGGTTGGTCGGTTCCTTAAAGACCGACTTGGAGTTCTGTCACCCACAAACTCTGAGTAGATCTGCTGCTCCTCCAAACATAAACCTTTAATGACAGTCAGTGTACATGTGATATACTGTTTAATAGAAAAATCTTTTATTCATTTTTTTATGTATGTATGGACTCCCAGATGCCCACAGATGAAACCTTCTCTATGTTACTGAGTAAAAACTTCAGAATTCATAATTCTACAGCAGATGTATAAACATTTGGGAACATATTGAGCTGTTTTCAGTGAGTTAACCGTCTTGTGTTTTCCTCTCTTCTAAAATGTCCAGAGTTCCATGTTAAACTGTCCTGTTTGGAGATGTGGACTACAGCAGGTCTAAGAGGACAACCAGCAGGACAGGAGCAGGACCCGGGACTCACTCAGCTCCAGGACCGGGACAGTGGACAGCGCTGGACAGGACTGTCCCAAACTCCTGGACAATGTGTCTTTAAGTCCTGTAAAAACAAGGACGGACATAGAAAAAAAACATATTAAAAAACACATGTTATGTATGGTCACATTATGCACATTTTCTGATCTGTTATAATCTTATTTCCTTTATTTAAACAAAACAAACATGGTGACACTGATAGAAATACTTCAGCCTATTTTAGCATCAATAAGGACAAGTTTGTTTGTGAAAATTATCCAGAAGGTAAAAGCTTTTGCACATTTGTGAACAACTTTATACTTTTCTCTCAACTGGATTTAACTAAAGTTTGATTTTTTGCTCCACTGTGACAATCAGATTCAAATAATTGTCATTACACTTTTCCAAAGACTTTCAGCGACCCAGGCTATCCTTCACTAGAATCATGTGGATAATTTCCACTTGAAATTTCCGCTAAATTTCCACTAAAAAAAGGTAAAAAGGAGCTGTTAACTTGAACACTATCGCTCTGTGACATCATAAGGTGGAACAGAGCATTTTGAGCTTTGGAGATGTAGACAGACATATGTGACAGAACAAAACAGGGAACTAACATGGCTCACAAGAGTCAATTTTGTGTATGATACGACCTTTAAACAATATTCTAACATTGTTCCCTCCTCAAAAGCTGGAGTTGCTTCAGTTATGCTTGTTTTATGAATCCTGTCTAATAATCCCATCAAGTAAAATAAAAAGCTCAAATTTAAAAAAACTAAATTTTAAAAATGTGACCTTCCTAGGATTGTTACATCACAGGTAAAAGTCTGGAGGTCTCCTGTTTGTATATGTCCATAAATCATTGCCAGAAGTGTTCTAAGCATTTCTGCTGTTGAACGGGTTTTATTACAACTGTTTGCTTCTGTTAGCATGTTGGAAAATGTTGCTAACCGTCATTTTGTGTGTGTGTGTGTGTGTGTGTGTGTGTGTGTGTGTGTAAGTAGTAACAACAAATAATGCATAATATGTATATTATGTATATATATGTACAAGCACTTTGAGTGGTGGAAAAGCGCTATATAAATAGAGACCATTTATCATATGTGAAATTTAACATGTGAAATAATAAAATTTTGATTGCTTATGGAACCGCTTGTTGTGTTGCTGCAGAGTGAAGCACATTCTCGTTATCATCGGAGCCCTGGGCCTTCTCCTCTTCTATCCTCGGACCAAATGGACACGTTTCTATGCAGCATTCCTCTCTAATTGTAATTAACGAGTCATTTGCTGGTTGATTTGAGCGGTTTGGAAGTCAGTGCAGCCCAACAGAAGACTGGGCTCGGGGCCTAATCAGACAATTAACCCAGCAGCTATTGGTTATTATGGGCTTAACTGCAAACCACGTTACGTCATCTGGCCTTTTTGAATCTGGATTACTGTAGTGGAATTCTCTATGTCGACTTGTTTGTTAGTCCAAAGTGAACTGTACCATGGAAGTGCACAGTTAGCATGCTAGTCACAAAAAGACAATTAGTTAGTGACATAATGACAGGAGGGTTAAGCTAGCATAAATACTACACTACCTCTACGTTTTTCCCACATTTGTTTCACTCATCTGAGCCTCTATGCTTCGTTTTAACCTCTCTTTGTGTAACGCAGTGGGTTTGGCTCATGTTGGAAGTATTATGCACGGGAAATATTATATTCTCAATGTTTATACGAGCACCATGCATGGATAAACAGGAAACAGCTGCTGCGGTCGTGCTTCGTTTTGAGATACATATCGACTCAAAACAAGTTGCCATAACTGGAAATACAGCGGTTTATCACAAGATCAAGTCAGTGTTTGGTGAAAGATTATTATTTGATGTTTATATCTGCTTTTTGCCGTCCTGAGTCTAATCATCTAGTTTCTAGTGTAACCATGTCATGCTAAAGCGATCCATACTACGCCGAACCTAGTACCCTCCAGACTCAGACCCCTTAAGGTACGGATCACTTTAGACCAGTGTTGTTCCTCTAACATTTTTGGGTGATCCGATCTGAAACCGACTTGGTATTAGTGTCCTCGCTGATACCGATACCAGTCCAATGACGCATTGTGTGAAGATGTAACCTAAAGCCAGTCAATTTTATTACAGTACAAGCACAATAAGTAAATCATCTAAAAGGCTAGGCGAAAAAAATTGATTTTGAGAGGTTAAAGGGGGGGGTGGGCGGCACGGTGGCTGAGTGGCAACACTCATGCCTCACAGCAAGAAGGTTGCGGGTTCGATCCCCGGGTCGCCCGGGCCTTTCTGTGTGGAGTTTGCATGTTTCCTCCCCGTGTCTGGATGGGTTTCCTCCGGGTGCTCCGGTTTCCCCCCATCAACCAAAAACATGCAACACCCTATGAACAGTGTACAACAAGGGACCGTAGGGGAGTCCCTCCCTCCTGTGGGCTCACCACCTGCAAACGCATTGTGTGAAGATGTAAACTAAAGCCAGTCAATTTTATTACCGTACAAGCACAATAAATAAATCGTCTAAAAGGCTAGACGAAAAAATTTGATTTTGAGAGGTGTTAAAGGGACATAGGACCTCATTTTCTAGTTAGCCACAGTTTTATAGATTATGGAGACACATTCCATCCAGTCCTTGTATTTGCAGAGGTCGCTGGTGCTAGGCTAGCGCAGGTCAATGGTCATAGTTAGCCTGTCACTAAAACAGTCTTACCCACTACACAAAGCACCCGAAGCAAATCTTTTATTAGGCCAGACTGTCGATGTGAATGTCTGTGTTGATAGAATCATGTTTGAAATAAAACTAACCTTGCATCGCATGAATCGTCGCATGTTGAGGGACTATTTTCTCAGCAGCAGTGGTCCGCCGCTGCCGAGCTTTCTATCGAGAAGTACAACTCACTGCTGCTTATATATAAATCCTTCAAATGCAAGGTTGGTTTTATTTCTAAAATGATTCTATCAACACAGACATTGACATCAACAGTCTGGCGTTTTAAGTGTTTTGCCTCGGGCGCGCCTACAACACTCTTTTTAACTCTCCAAAATTCCGGACAATCCCTCTAAGAGTTAAACATATATTAATCTTAACCATATGTAGTCCTGATTTAAGCATTTATACTTTTCTAATTTGCTACTTTCTACCACAGAACATGGATAAAACCAACAGTGAGCCCTGTAAAAAGTTCTTCAGCACATGGCTAATTCTGCAGAGGAAAGCCTGACTTAGTGCTGTTGCTACTGTTGCCGGGCTGAACTCTCCGTAGCGCAGTTTTTCTACTAAGTTGAGCGTCTAAATGAAGGTATCAAAGAGGTAACGTTAACACAAATGTCTTTTCCGTCATTATCAGTGTGCAGAGCCTCTATAGTTTCCGTTTAACTTGCTCTGAATGTTGACGGTAACGGTACGTAAAGAGCAGAAAATACAGAGTAGTATCAGATCAATGATTCGGTCAGAGTACTCGCCGATACCTGAAGAATGTGCCATATTGGAGCTTTAGACAGTGGAAACACTCGTGAACCAGTGGAAATGAGGCTTAATTGTCCGATCGAATGTCGTGATCTCATTTGAAACCCAGAAATACAGAATGGAGGATGAATCAACATTGTCATCTACCTTTCCATTCTGTCCGTCAATCTCCAAACACTTTGCTCTGGACGATTGACTATAACCCTTTGGAAATGTCAGGCTGTCACTCCCTCCTTCAGCGTGCCCCGTCTGCCGTCACTAACCTGCACAGACACCCTGTTTAGAGGTCTGATCTGCAGCATATGTGGCGTCGATGGAACCCTAAGAACGACTGTACTGCACCAGGAGCACGAGCAGAGCCAGAGGTGCTTAGTTTTGCCGTGACTTTTATGTGCCGTGACCCGTGACGTGGCCCCCGGGTCGGCCTGCGGGGGGCGCTGTGATGAGTCAGTGGTTTGGGGGCAGAGTGGTTGTGTGAAATGAAGGAGAGATTCAAGGGCAAATGGGGAGAGAAAGTGCCTCTGGTTTATGAAAGCCCCACTAACCCACATGTGCAGGGTGCAGAGGCTAAAGCTGGACTGATGTAGCAGCCATATTGTTTAACTATGTTTCTAATGCCAGTTCAAAAGCTGATGAAAGATTTCAAAGTATATTACATTAATACAGTAAAAATGTCTAAACTATTGTCATTGAAAACCTGTTGGTTCAAAAATTGTAGATATAAGCAGAACAAGTAACAGGACAGCCACAAAGAACTTTCTCTGCAGAATTTGCAGAATTGTTTAATCCTTTATCAGACAAGTTGGCACTGGTGATGACAGAGACAGAGTGTAGGAGTGAGATGAAAGATGTTTAAGACAGAGTATTACACTTCTCTGCGGTAAGTTACTCCCCCTTCAGAGCGCAATCATAACAAAACAGCCTGAACCAGCTAATGAAACGACTGCACTTTGCATCAGGTTTGTGAAGCTGTAGTCTCCCATTTTGTATCATACTTTTGTATAGTATGAAAAATGACCGTGTGGGAGCATGGGTGAGGGAGTCTTGTAGGTGGAGCCTTGTAAAGGCTCGTACTGCTAACTGTAAGGACAGTTTGAATAGGCCTGAGAGAGAACGCTCGTTGTGACCTTCAGGTGGGTCACAAGAGATTTTTTGGGGTCCGTGTGGGAGCATGGGTGAGGGAGTCTTGTAGGCGGAGCCTTGTAAAGGCTCGTACTGCTAACTGTAAGGACAGTTTGAATAGGCCTGAGAGAGAACGCTACTTCATAATTTCCCTAAGACTGGGTCGTGACCTTCAGGTGGGTCACAAGAGATTTTCTGGGGGGTCTCGCGGTCTCAATCTGCATGTAGGTCGGCAGGTCCAACTATCTACTCAAATTAAATGTTAATGTTTTCTATCATTTCTAATTTTTTTCAAATCTAATCTTTTATTTGTTTATTTTATTGACTATTTTGTTCCAATATTGCTGGTTCAATTGAATGTTGAAAAGAAAAAGAAATGAGCTACATTTAATGTCCAAATAGGCGACTTCTGGATCCCTTTTATTGCTGGTTCAATTCCTGTTTTTCATTGTTTAAAACTTGAGTAATACTCGTTCAGAGAGACACGATTACTCACCAATAAAAACCATTATTGTTAATGTTCATTAATGTTCAATCAATAATAATCAAATACACCTTTATTTTGTGATTTACGAATAATGTCTATGGACTTGGGTTGCAGATGTTTGTGACTAAAATATGGGTCAGAAAAAAGTTTGGGAAACACTGGGCTAAATTACTCAAACCTGCATGGATGACTCTAAAACCTGTTTTTGATGAAGGAACAATGTTATAACATGGTAGAGAGCTCCAAAAAGCCAATTTAGCACAATACTCTCTTTTTAAAGCAAATTTAAGGTACTCCAAAACAAAAAATGAGGATGGTTGCCATTGTGATGAACTATTTAAGACAAATATACTACTACTTTAAATGAAGGGAAAAAAAAGTCCTCCAAGTGTTGCATGTAACAGGAAACCCATGTGTACTTGAGTAATACTGCTGTTGGTGGTTTATTATCAGAGTATAGGATGGTGGTTTGATCACATCTCTGATCTGTGTCTACTGTTGTTGTGTCCTTGAGCAACACACTACCATCACCTTGCCTACATGTTAATGTTTTAGCTACATCAAAATATAACTAATAAATACATACCAGTCAAAGGTTTGGACAAACCTTTTAATTCAGTGTATTTTTCTCTATCTTTATCACTTTTTATATTTTAGATCCACACAGAAGACATCGAATATATGACACAGGATTTATAGAATTGTGTAGCAACAAATGAAATAACTCAACTAAATATTTTTGATATTTTATATTCAAATTCATCATAGTATCCACCCTTTGCATTGTGGACAGCGCTGCAAAGCCTTGTCCTTCTCTCAGTGAGTTCAAGTCTCCTGAAATGGTTTTCACTTCACAGATACGATAAATTAGATCAAATAGATTAGATTAGATAAGATAGATGGATAGATGGACAGGGGATTGTGTCAGGGTCAAGAAATGCTAAAAGTACAAGTAAACAAAGCAAGGGTTGAATATTTTTAAAGATCAAATATCCGAAAAAAGTCTGGAGTTATTTTGAAGTTATTTTTTGTTTATTTGTCATTCATAGTTTTGATGCCTTCAGTGAGAATTTACAGATTAAATAACTACAGTGAAAAGAAGATCAGAAATGGGTCCAGACTTTTTGACTGGTCGTGTACCTCACCTTTCACTATCTCCATGGCCAGTGGACTGTCCCGTCTGTAGAACACTCGGGCGCACAGAGGAACCAGCTCTGCTCCCATCTCCTCCAGCGCTCCTCTGAAGGCTCCTCCCATCTTCTCCAGCGCGTCCTCCACCTCCATGCCCTCCGCCTCCGCCCCGCACACGGACACGCTCAGAGAACCGCGTTTCCCATCAGCAGACCTCACGCCGTCGCACTCTATGGACCCGCCGGACGCCATCTTTGTAGTTCTGCGGCAGGAAGTCCTCTGGCCGGGCTCGTCCTGGACAGCGGTGACGTGCAGTTCCACAGAGGCGCCTCTAGGGAGCGCAGGGACCGCCAGGATAGACAGGGGGCAGGGGACAGGGTCAGGGCCAACCGAAATGTCCTGTAATGAGACGTGTATGGAAATTAAACAGCAAATTATACGCTGTGTCGCTGCTCGGGTAACAATAAGCTAAAGGGACCCCCCGCTAGGCCCCCTGCTGAGGTAAAGACCACCAAAACAACTCCATCAGTGTTAGATACAAGCTAATGCATGTTGGTTAAATCTTTTCCTATACCATTACATACATTTGCATTGAAATTTGTTTTTTACTGGACTGTGTGAGGATGCTTGTTTGAATAGCTCAAAGACTGATATGTGTTTGAGCCAAAAGAAACAACTCGGGACATATTTAATACAAATGTACAAATAGGAATGTGCAATAAATGAAAATGTATATATCAAGATGGATTTCTCAATTAATTTTGACTTTTTAATGGAGAGATTCAAAGCCAGTCAGTAAAAGCATGGAGTAAAATTTTTGGTCACTTCCAATTATTAAAATTCTGTATTTACTATATTCAGATAGAGGATGTTGAAAGAAATGTATTTGTTTGATATTTAATAATATTTTAATAATAGTTTTTGTGAATGATTTTTATTTTTTTATGTGAAAAAGCCTCTTAATTGGAGTTCAAGGCATTATTACCATAGCTTGATGTACTTTTTAAAATATACTGAATTTAAATTACTTATTTATTCTTTTTAAGTGGTTATTTTATGTTTTATGATAATTGTGATCTGAATAATAATAATTAACTGAATAATCCTAACATCCCAATCAGTAGCCAAACATTAAAGGCTTTATACCCCAGTTTGTCCCATGTGTTTGAGCAAATATGTGTTATCCCAGTACAGATATGTGGTATAAACATCTCTTGGGGTCAAGATAAGTCCTCTGTGTACTCTCTGCGTCTAATCTGTCTGTTATTGTGCGAGCATCAGGATGAACACCCCATGATAGTTGTTTTTACCAAATGAAACAGAAAATGCATACCAAAGTTCTTGTAGAGGTGCAAATGCAAGGAGCAGCAGTTTAAAAGTGAGAAAAATGCACAGCACACTCAGCACACAGTTTTTTTGTTTTTGTTTTTTAAAACAAAAACAAAAAGCCTTCGCCAGATCGTTTTTCTTGCTTTGGACCACAGTGCACAGTACGTACACTGTATAGCTGTTGTTGGCCAAACTCCACTCTGATCTCTGGAAGTTGTGAAAAACTCATTGTGGTGAATAATTAGGATGCTCTGAATAAGGCAAATGAGGAAGAACTTTGAGCCATGTTCCATTTTTAAGACAGACAAGCACAGTGACAATACAAAACAATAAACCTTTATGTTTTTAAAAGTGCCAAACCGGTGTCTCCGCATATTGGACTGATATCTTATTGAACTGAATCTCATATTTGTAAGTGGTTTTTAAAAGTCTCTTTAAGAGTCTCTGCATATTGGACTGATATCTTATTGCACTGAATCTCATATTTGTAAGTGACATTATTATTTCATTGTCTAATTTGTTCAGTCTGTGGATAAATATGTACACTAAACTCCTCAGTAGAGCCTAAAGAGTGTTCACTTATGCAGTAACAAACATCTCAGTCTCACTCGTCCATCGTGGCCTCCTCAAAGCACCGCAAACGTCACTGTAGGCACCCGCAGTCTTAGCAAACGGGATTTTGTGGTATTTATCCAAAGGTGGGTTGTGTACAGAGGTATACAATATGATTTAAACAACAACTTCACATCATTTATACAAGAGCGACGTATTACACTTTTGTTCAAACAGTCACATAAATTCAACAGGCAAAAGTCCAGATATCTCACATGCTCATCTTCTTTGCTCCTACAGATCATGATCGTACTCTAAAATCAAAAACACCGTAAAAATCAGGTACAGCACCTTCACGTTACAATACAATATAAATTAAACTCGCTACAGATAACGTGCTTATATACATTGTCTTCATAATGTCAAAAGTCCATAACAGATCATTTGACATAGCATTGAACCCCCGCTCCACCACGCTCTCCCCGCTCCTTAAAACGGCCACTTTTCCCTGACACTTGGCTGACAGGCTCCCATTAAGTCCCATTGTGCGCTGCCCCGGGTAATCACAGTGTACAAACAACTCCGCAAGAATTCATATCGAACCAAATGCGTCGCTAGCATGACAGCCGCTATCACCCCTCCGTCCACTTTAGCCATTCAGCCCCGCTAACGCCGGCCATTAGCAGCTAGCGAAACGTCTCGAGAGCTAGCATCTGGGCTAATGGCGGCGTCTTCATCTGGTAATGGGGCAAATATGAGCGCGACATTTCACAACGCGAGTCGAAAAAAACACTTAACCCCCCTTTTCAATTTGCGCGATCAATTTTTGCAGCCACTCACACTCCAGCCGCTAAGTGCACGGTAATGACGGGTTGCTTTGGTTTTATTTTGAGAGAGAAAAGAAAATATTGACGAGACGAGTGACAGCGGTGACCCAAAGCGGAGCGCCCACTTCAGAGGCACTTTGGGTTAAACTTGAGTAAGTAATTGTTAGCTGATGTGTGATTTTTGTTTGTAAATGAAAATCAATGGCGGTTTGTTGGATTGAGTTGGTCACAAAATGTTTTCTATGGTTCTGTAGATTCTTTTTCAATTCTTGTCTGAAGGCATGTCACTTTTTCATTATTTCACTCAGTGTTTATTCTTTGTAAGTTCATCATTTGTAATTTGAGATCGTTTTGGACAAAGCGGAACAAGTGCGCTGGCCAAAGTCTGCAAATCAACTTGGAAATAATATAGCTGACATTGATCTGCATAAAATCGATTTTTCTTCAACTGCAATCACCTTTAAATACTACACTGACTTTTTGGAGCTTTCGATCATGTTATAACCTTCCCTCAGTAAAAACATGCTTGAAGTGGTTTTAGAATTCACCCATGCCCCTGCAACAAAAACATCATACAAAACAATACTACAACTTCACAAACCTGGTGCGATGTAGTGAAAGTCAAACTTATTAAACATAGTAATACATTCTTTTTCAGCAAATATATAATACCCCCTCTACAACATACATACATACAACATGTGTGTAACTTTTCAGGAGGAGGGACTCCTTCTAGTCAGAGGTGTAATGGTACATGTATTACTGTACTGACCCGTTTCAGTGCGGGACGTTTGGTTCGGTGCACAAGTGAGTTTACACAGTGTGTTTACATTCAGAACATGTGCAGCTACACGGAGGCTCCATCATCTCCAACACGATATCCACACAGAACAGACTCACCATGAGAACATGGCTCATTTGCATAAATGATAAGCACTAATAAAAACAGCTCGATCCTTTTGCGCTGATGCAGTTTTAAGTTTCATTTCTGTAAAAAGTAAACAACATTATAATATAAAACAGGCTGACGTGGTTCTATAGTGGTTATGGGTTATATGTTGTAAAGTGGAGTTTGTTTATACAAAAGATTTTGGTATGAATGGGCCTTGCTTTCTTTACTTTTTTTAAAATTTGGTTTACAAGGAATTTATTTTATTTTACAATATTTCATACATTTGTTGCTTATTGATATTTTATTTAACTTATTAGTATTAACAAGCAGCACTTTGCATTTATTTTATTTTCCTGTTTGAATAATGTTAAAACAAATTATTGTTTTAATAAACACACAAATAAACAACAAGCAAATGGTTTTGTATTTTGTTCCCAAACTGTACCGAAAATGAACCGAACCGTGACCTCAAAACTGAGGTACGTACTGAACCGAGATTGTTGTGTACCATTACACCCCTATTTATAGTCTACACGGAGATGTTATTACTTTGCATAGAATGCATCTATCTAAAAAGAAATAGGCAGGAGATTCAATCTAACCAAATTACAAGTCAGATCTCCTGAGAGGTGAGCACACTCACAATAGGCCCTGGAATTGAATAAATACAAGACTGATGTGTTAAATGCTTCACTGTGGAACGTTCGAGGCAGAACAATGCCTTAGAAATGATCTTGACAAGTCATTTTATGGTTAGAGGATGAAGGTGAGGTGGTCCAGGTGTGAGGGAGTCTGTATCAAACTAAAAACAATGGTAGTTGTGGAAATGTTAAACTTCAGAGTGGAGGCAATCTGAGCTCTGCGTCATCAGAAGACAGAAGAGGAAGTGAACGATTTGGACTTCAGCTTTGAAGGAATTACATCATAATAAAATACTTCAAAAGGGAAATTGAAAGGGTTCATTAAAAAGGTGAAGCATTAAACCTCAAAAAATGAATGAATGTATTGATAATGTTCTCCTCTACCTCTCCATCTTGGATTTTCAAACTGACCACGAAGGCGATTCTCCTGTCCTCACACTGTAACATCTCGGCTCTTGTCTGACCTGTGCAGTGAGGACGGCGAAGAGGAGGAGGAGGAGGAGGAAGGAGGGCAGTGATTCCTTTAGTCCGACCAGCACTGATCAACAATAACACTGGGGATAACAGTGTGGTCCGGGGAACAATAGCCATGTCAGCACAGAGCTTTGCCCCGTCAGCCCGAGTGACAGGCCGCATACGCACCGGGCCCTTTGATAAATGTTAGATTAGCACTCCTGACTCCGCGCTAGGTATTCTCCTGGAGGGGGCTTGTCAATACCGATTCAAGCCGGGCCAGAGAGAGGGGAGCGGGGGAGAGGAAGTGACAGGGCCGGGGTCTGCTCAGCCAGGCTTAAAGGCCACCTCAGAGGGCCCTTGGGTGCTCCGACCCGGGGAGCTTGGAGCAGCCGCTAGCGCAGCTTTCATCACAGGACCACCGGCTGTCTGAGGGGGTTACATCATGCTTTCTGTGTGATGGTGGGAGACAAAATGTTACGCGTGGAGGAATTTTGCTCAGCAGTGCTAAACAAAGGGCTACACGGGGTTGTGGGGGTGCAGACATGGGGAAAGGAGCTGTCAGATGTACACAGGAGAGCAGGGTTCTCAACATGGGGGATGTGTACACTGCAAATTTCTCCGATCTGGTCAAGACTTTAAAACTTATATCAGGTTATTCATCTTGTTTTCAGATTTATTCTCTCCTTACTAGATCTAAATTGAATTCATTCTATTCTAGAGGGAGTTTATTTTAAGATAACTTGTTAAGTAAAATGATCTTGCTGCATGGACAAATAATTTCACTATTTTAAGTCATTTTCTGATAGATTTAAGTGTTTATATTTTACATTTTGGCCAAGTTTTTTTGCAGTGTGGACTTTTTAAACAATAATATTCATTTAAAATTACTTAATAAAAGTAACAAGTCTGCTGATGTTAGTAGGAGTAGGTCTGCTTTAATGTCAGTGTTTTACATTATTTTTTGACCTCCTTGGGATTTAAAATGTATTAGGGCAGCAAAAAATGAATAAACTGCATTGATTAGACTCCAGGACAAATAAAAGTCAGATTTATAGAGAGGCGAGCCCTTTCAGAGTCAGTCAGTCAGTGCAACAAAAACATCCATAATTGGAAAAAAAACTCCAAAAAACATGAGTTACTGACTGGGGCTTTAAGTAATGAAAAACTATGATGACTACTGACCACAGGTACAATCCCATTAAACCAAGTCAGAGTCAGAACATTCAAACCTTTAAAGATGCATTATGTAATGTTTCTGGAGCACATCAGCTGCTTCTTTCTGTGGAGATGTTACTGTGTGGACAGGAATGTTCCACAATGTGCCACTAAACTTAACTGATTCATAACTTGTCGCCATGGAGATAAATTAATTCAGTGCAATACTGTGGAAGAGTAAATAACTTCTATTAAATCTTCCAGTAAGCAGCAATATTTCATATTATCTGATGGAATTACTGCAGCCCTGTCCTCCACCCAGAGCCCTGAGGTCAGCGGAGCAGCTCCTGCTGCCCAAAACTACCATCAAAACGAGAGGTGACGGAGTAAAAGATATAAATGGTAATAATAAATTCTAAATAATTAGCAAAAAAGCAGGTGTCAAATAATCATAATTAAAATATACATTTATTCTAATTATAATTGTTAAAAAAGTAATTCAATATAAAATCTCATAGGAAGGTATGATGATTGACAGGACGTAGGCTTATCTGTTACATAAGGGTGAGTTGTACAGTTGTAGGGAGTATTATCTGTTCCATAAGAGTGAGTTGTTGTACAATTGTAGGGAGTATTATCTGTTCCATAAGGGTGAGTTGTTGTACAGTTGTAGAGGGAGTATTCTGTTCCATAAGAGTGAGTTGTTGTACAGTTGTAGGGAGTATTATCTGTTCCATAAGGGTGAGTTGTTATTCAGTTGTAGGGAGTATTATCTGTTCTGTATATCTGTATTTGTACTTGTGTATCTGTTTCTTCTGTTTTTGTTGACTTTTATGAGAAATCCTTTGGTCAGTTGAAGTTGTTCTAAATGTACTACATAAATAAGCCTGAATTGAATATTTCTTTCTGTGTTCATACAAAGAGAATACTTAGCTTGTGTTTATTCCGCTTCCACTCCCTCTCTCAGCGTGCCCCTGAGCCTGCAGCGTGCCGGGTTGAGGGTGTGAAGCTGAACGGTAAACACAGTAATAAGGAAATGGAGTGAAGGCGCGGGGCAGCGGGGGGCAGATGGAGAGCGGGGTATGAAGCCGGTTCAGAGCGTTCTCGTACATTTCCTGCCCAGTGGGACGCCTGCATTAGCCGAGTCTATAGGTTTAGTCCGTGGAGCTGCCAGGGAGGAGAGGACTGACCGATGGAGCTTGACAAAGGGATGGTTACGTAAAGACGCACTATGTAACTTTTCTGTTGGAGGGATTGCCACGTGCAGGTTCCACAGCACAGCATTAAACACACACTGCAAAAAAATACTTAAATTTATCAGAAAATGACTTAAAAGTAGTGAAATGATCTGTCCGTGTGGCAAGATCAATTGACTTGACAAGTTCTCTTCAAATAAACTTCCTTTAGACTAGAATGAATCAGTCTCTGGTGAGTGTTCATGGGCAGGGAAAACTATGGGAAATGGATTGTAACTTCTTTTGAACATTTATCGGCTAAATTTAAGATTTTCTGACTAGTTGAGTCATGGAAGAAAGACATGTGACCATTTTTAAGATTATACAACCAATTCAGAGCGAGTGAGAAGAGAATAAATCTGAAAACAAGATGAAGAACCTGATAGAAGTTTGACAATCTTGGACAGATCAGAGAAATTTGCAGTCTATCCATCACCACTGCACTAGGCCAAAAAAAAGAAAAAAACACCTGTAATTGAATAAAGACAGATATGTTTTTGATTTTTTTAATTTATTTTGCAAGAAGGAGAAGGGGTTAGATACAAGGAACAGTGTGATCGGTCAAACTTTTAAAATTTCATCTGGCTGTAATCAGAGCAGTGCTGTGTGATGTCACTAAGCACTTACACTATACTCACTATTTGTTCATGTTCATGGGTTTTTATTTGGTCAGTGTTGAACTCATTACAATCTACATCCATTAAATTCAGTCTGACACCCATAAAATAAAACATTTATTCTCTATTTACTAGTTCTGAGGCTGATTCATTCTAGTCTAGAGGTAGTTTATTTTAAGAGAACTTGTCAAGTAAAATGATCTGTTCATGCAGCAAGATAATTTCATTACTTTTAAATCATTTTCTGATAGTGTTTATATATTACATTTTTTTGCAGTGAAGGCAGAGCTTATTGTGTCTCCCCTTATCTCCAACTACAGCACGTTAATGGACATTCTTCTACAAAATTAATACAACATTAATCCAACATTTTACAACATCACAATATAAAAAAATAAACAATTATTCTAAATATTTAAAAAACTCTCTTTACTGTCTTGATTCTTTGAAATATTTTTTCCTTTGCTATTCTCTTAAGTTATTTTGGCTGTATGTGGTGTTTTAATAGCATTGTCCACTGTAAATGTGTTCATTTCTGGTCAAAACGCCTAAACCTAAGTTTGTGCCATCTCCAGTGGTCTCTGCAATTTCCAGTAGTTGGTGACATCACAAAAGACTGCCCTGTTCACAGCCAGGGGTTTCTGATCACAAATGCCAGGTTGCAGGGGCGGAGTTTGAAATGTGAGTACCTGTTCGACCAATCACACTGTTCCTTATACGTACAGATCCCGCCCCTCACTCCTCACTCCCCTTTAGCTCTCGAGGTACTGCTCGGTTTAGGAGCTCTACCTGAAACGTGATTGACGACGGAGTTTAGGTGTTTAAGAAGTCTGCTGAATGAAGGTGTGAATAATAAGGTGGGGGTGTAGGAGCTGTAGCAGACGGCATCTGGAGTACCGCTCCGGTTTGCTCACAAGGGAGGGGAGGGAGCGTTTGACCCGGGCTAAATATTCTAATTACGCTCAGTTCAAATGGCGCTTAGGCTGATCCTGGCCCCGGAGACGAAGGGCTGCCTCTGTACCCGGCCCCCTCCACATGTGCCACACGCTGCCCCTCCGCCCCACCAGGGCCCGCCCCAGCGCCCACCTACCGCATTTGCCCCACCCGGCATTATGCTGCATCGCTATAGCAACAGGTAAACAAACAAGCCTGTAGGGACTCCGTTAGCATTTTCAGTTTTTGGGATCACAAGGATTAAACAACACGGAGTTTACACAGTTATAGTATAATGCCTAAACTTTGAGTCCAACCTATCTTTGCTCCTCGCACTAAGTCACCCGCCCCTTCAGAGCGCTGTCATGTTAAAATCTGTGTGCAATTCACTAATAAAACTACTACACGTTGGATCAGGTTTGTGAAGTTGTAGCGTACGGTTCTGGACCATGTTTTTATATATTTATGGAGAACTGTTTAAGCTGTCTTACAGCTTAAACATGTATGGATAACATCATCTAAAACCTCTTCAGGCACGTTTTTGATGAGGAAACGTTATAGCACGGTAGAAAGTTCCAAAAAAGTCAATATTTGCATAATATCTTGTTACTGAAATCATATGAAAACGATATAAGTAATTCAGTATTGTTAATTCTGTATTTTTTGACCTGAGATTAGGACAATTTCAGCACTGTTTTTTTACATATTAAACCTCCTATGTTGTGGAAAATGGACTCTTGTGAGCTTTACATCGTGTTATAATGGCGTTATCACCTCAAGAACAGACCTGGAGTTGCGTTTTGTTTCATTCACACATGTTTGAGTAACTTTATTATTAGTTTGTCTACATCTCCAAAGCTCAAACCACTCTGTTCCACCTCGTGATGTCACAGAGCGGTAGTTTTCAAGTTAGCAGCTACACTTTTTACTTTTAGATCAGTAGAGATTGGAAACTCCAGCACTTCCTGTAAGCATTTCCCCCAATTTCTGATACTTTAAAACATCAGGATAAAACTGTACGTGTCAAAAAAGTGAACAAACAGCCCTCTTCTCGTGACGTGAGATTTGGTATGCTAATTCACAAAGTCCTCGTGACAATAAGATGCCAGCGCTCCAACTTTCGATAAGCTCTGCTCTGTTTTTGACACAAAGTTGACACCGCCGGATAACCCCACCGCAGACGCCAACGCACTCTAACCGCTACTCCCCCGGCTGTGGGCAGATTACAGGGGGAGGGCCCTATTAGGCTCGCGGGAGGGGGTAGGGGGTAGGTGGTATCGGGTTGGGGGTTAGACTACCAAAAGGGGAGGATTAGCGAGACATCTGTTTGAGAGGGAGAGAAGACGGTATCAAAGACCGCGGCGGTTCCCAAATCATCAACTTTTCATGAGCGATCTTCAGTGGTAAATACGAGCTAGAGAAGGCAGGGTCTCAGGGGGAGCGAGGGGGCAAGAAGTTACAGCAAAAAAAAAAAAAAAAGACTCTACAGACTCCGCGTTTCAGCAGTGATTTCGCTAGTAAATCCATGCTTATTTCAGAATCAAAACAAAATTATACTACACTATTTTCTGATCTATGTTATAATAATGTTTTCTCATTACAAACAGACCTGGAGTTCACACATGTTTAACACACAAACCCTGTATTCTTCTCTCAAACTGAAAACACTCCAAATTGTGATGTAATGAGGTAATACAGGAAGTGCTTCACTGCTTTTAAACTCCATACACCTTCACTAAAATCATTTGGATAATTTCAACCATGGAACTGCCGAGCTACACTCAACAAAAAGTGAATGGACTTGAAAACTACCACTTTGTGACATCACAAGGTGGAACAGAGCGTTTTGAGCTTTGGAGACGCAGACAGACTAAATAATAAATAATAAAGGATGACTCCAACATGTGTGAATGAAACGAAACACAACTTAGGTATGTTTTCGAGTACGCAACACTCTAACGTGACTTAAAGCTCACAAGAGTCAAAATTACATAAAACAGAAGGATGGAATATTAAGCAAAATCAACTTTCTAACATCTACGCTGTTCCCAAATCAAAAAGATGTCTGGAGAAGTTTTAGATGTCATCCACCCATGCTCCTATGCAACAATTCTCCAAAAATATACAAAAAAAGATATAAAACCGTACACTACAACTGATGTGATGTGCAGTAGTTTAATTAGCAAGATGTAAGCTGATTGTGTTGTGAAGGTGCTCTGAAGGGGGTGCGACTTAGCGCGGAGAGCAAAGGGAGTGGGGAGTCAAAAAGAAGCTTATTAAACGCGTTAATATGTTGTTTTTGCTGATTATAGCATTTTTAAAACAATAAAAGGTAATCTAAATACTCCACACAAGTGTAATACCCTCTTCTTTAACTTAAGGGACCTTCTGACCCTCTTCTCCATCTGAACTTCTCCTCTGACCCTCCTCTCCTCAAAAAATTGGATACTGAAGAAAGTAGCAAATGTTCTTTACTTCTAGCCACAGTGTTCATGACTCTCTCAACTTCTAAATTGACGTTGCAAAGACCAAAGTCTCCAGGGACATAAACTAGAAAACACACATAGATTTCATGTCTTTTAACCTTGTGTGAACTCATAGAACCCCAAATGAAGCTCATGATGAAGATTTCCTCTGCATCGAATATAAAATGCACACAAATAAAACAGAATAACTGACACAAGTTGTATTTCAAGTGTTGGAAAGTGGCGTATTTGGCGTTACTACAAAAAACAACACCTACGTGCTGTTTTGAGTCCTCACTCCTTATTCAAACTATTCAAAACCTACAATACATTAAAAACAGCACCACCAGAATCCTAATGAAAGTCTGAAAATTTGAACACATCACTCCCTTTCCACTGGACCAGCTCTATACCCTCCATCGGGTGCTCGAGGGTTCATGGGAGTTTGCCCAACCAGTCCACATGTGCTTTGTGGACCTGGAGAAGGTTGACCCATAAAAGCGTCACAGGTCAGGCTCCATTGTATCTGCAAGATTTGATCAGTTTACAATCTTGCAACGACCCTTACGTCTTCTTGGGGCTCCTTCAGGTCCCCTCCACCAGGCTCCGTACAATGGGGGACCGACTCTTCTGTTCAATTGCATCACGACTCTGGAATAGCTCCTTGTCCAGCTGAGAGACACAGAGCCTGGACTCCAATCTAAAAACGTTTCTATTTAAAAAAGTTTTCTGCTGATGTTTTTATCATTTAACAATTAGTATTGTTTTTAAAGTTCTTGTTTTATTGTAGCACTCTCAAATTCAACAGAGTGAAAAGTGCGTTATGAATAAAATGTGTTATTATTATTATTACCTATAGCTCAGGGAGGGAATTCTGGAGGTTCTGAGCTTTCACATGAGGTTTGTCCTAAACTGAGAATGAGAGAATCCTTCTTTAAAGGTTTTAAATTCTAATAGCTTTTCTGGTGGATGGTTGGTCTGGAATGTTTCACACTTCATGGAGACCAAACCAGACCAAGTTCCAGGTCAGATCTGTGGAGAGGCGACCCTGGTCACAGTCAGAATCCCTGTTTTTTGAGGTATTTTTGGGTTATAAAACCACTTGTAATTGAGTAAATGTAAAGCAGAGCTGTTTAACGTCACACTGTGGAACATTCCAGGCAGAGCAATGACGTATCCATAGAAACAAGCAGGTGACGGATCCCCAACCAAAAAGTAAAAAAATAAAATAAAATCTGATGCATAGTATGTTTATGGATGCATAGTGTTTTCCTTCTTTGTCCGTGAAAACTGAGCTTTTAGTATAAATGTCAGTTCAAATTTCCTGTTATATGGAGGCATTTTGAGGATGTCTGAACATATTTTGCAGTTTTTAAGCGTTAATTGCTATGGCAACAGTCCTACTTTTTATTATTTCCAAACCCATGCACAGTGACTGACCTGGTCTCCGTGTGCAGCCTCCACCATGCCCCTCCACGCCTCCCGGAGGAGGTGAGCGTCTCTGGGCCTGGTGGTGTAGCAGTGGGCCTGGAGGACGTGGGAGAGGAGCAGACCGGGGAGCACGGCCTGGAGGACCTGCCCGACGTGGGTGAAGCAGAGTCGGGCTTGTGCTCCGGTCCCGGCCCCGAGCAGCTCCATGGTGCAGGGGACCAGGGCGATCTGACCCGCACAGAACACAGCCTCGTTCACCTGGGAAAACACACAGCCAACGGGAAAGAGACGTTAGAAAACACAATATGAACTTTATCGTCATTACACTTGTAAGTACGGTGCAGCATCATGCAAGTGCTAAAAAAAAAACAAAACGTACATACAACAGAAATATTACGTAGCAGTTGACATACTATGTACATATGAACTATTAAACGACGCACTATGTAACGTTTGTGGTTAAGATTTGATTACTTTGGCCATAATATTTCACAATATGGCATTAAACTTGGAAATAATCTTTCATTTATGAATTTATTTATTTAATCTTTTTATTGATTTAATATTTTTATTAATTTATTCACACATTTTTTAAATTTTCTTTTTTTTAATTGTTGTTTCAATTATGCACTGGTGTGAAGGTACATACACACACAAAATAAATCAATAAAAAGGAGAAAAAAATCATATAATCATATAATATGCTTCTTTTCTTGGCCTTAAAA
>KN490010.1:0-31340 GCA_000787155.1 Scartelaos histophorus
CACCGCACACGGACACCGCACACGGACACTGCTCCGTCTCCGTGGATCCGGGCAGCGTCGCTAAGGCCGTTGCTACAATAAAAGTGACCCGGTTGAAGACGTGACAACCCGTACAACAGACACAAAACACCGGCTCAGTGTCGCTTAAACACCGCTCACCACAGCGGAGCTGTGTCACTCAGGTCACCGGAGCCAAACAGCAGATTTTATACTGAGTGAAAGACAAACTTTCTTTACATGGGCCTAAAACAGTTATTTTTAGGATAAAAATAAAAAAAAAATGCACGTGCTTTTAGCCTATAATATTTAATTCAATATAAAATAAATGCAGATGGCAATATGTTCAGAATGACTAAATGGACCCAGGTCTAAGAGCATGATGTTTTTTTGTTGTTGTTGTTGTTGTTTGTTTTAATCTATGGACTATAATTAATCTTAGTTCTTTAAATATAGTACACTCACTTTCATTGTCAAATTTGTATTCAGCCAAGGATGTTCATATTGTCTCCTTATGTACGTTATTCTCTCCTTATGAAAGCTTGCAGCTTGCACCTGAAACATGTCAACAAGGTAAATACAGTTTACTGTATTGTCTTATAAAAGAACCCCAAAAAAGACAAATTTGTATTCTTTGCACTCTTTAATAGGCCTAGACTTAAACCTCAGACAAGTTAATTTAATGCTGAATGTCTTTATTTGACTATTGCCCTGAGGGGCAAATAGTGCACCATTTTAATGAAAGAAAGAGTTGCCCAGGGTGGGTTTCAACAGTTTTGGTGTGGTGCTGAGCATTTGTGGTTTTGACCAGTTTGTCCTCCACTGTCCTCAAGTGCGTGATGGAGAGCTCCAAGTTCTGCCTGGGAATAAAACAAGTAAAATCCATGTATTTGGCAACATAACTTTCCATTATGTTTGTGTGTATAAAGGCATATCAATAATGCACGCATGCATATAAAAATATGTGTTAAAACGTTTGAAGACTTACTGAGAGTGACTTAGCACTGTATGAAGCCTCAGTGGAATGTTGGTCAGATCACTTTTTTCAAGGTTATGGCTGACAAGAGGCTAGAGGAGACAAAGTTTATTTAATTTACATGTTATAATTTAAGAGAATTAAAACTTTACCAATTATGCTCAATTATAGTAATGAATGGATATTATTATTAGTATAGTATTGATCACCATATACCTGGTCAAGGCAGAAGTCCTTTCTGGGTCTGTAGTTGAGGATGTCCAAACAGCCCAGTTTCGAGTTTGACTTGAAATCTTGTAAATAGATTTCCTCAGCTCAGCAATTTCATTTCAGGTCTAAAGACAGAGAAATATAAGAACATTTTACGTGTGTTATATGAGATCAATTTACATAATATTAATAATAATAGAATAATTCAACTTATTAGACTTACATTGTGATTCTCCCATAGCATTGTATCCTCTGCTTTCTTGAGATTATGAATAGCTCTCCTCAAAACAGCATTCACCTTTTGGGACTGGCAGTTCTGAACCTGTCTGACCTGTTGTTTTGCATTTTGTTTTAATGGTAGAAATTCATAGAAGAAATAACCACAAATATTGGAGCGAAAAAATCTATATATACCTTGTTGATGGCGAATTGCAGGTTGGCCCCAAATGTCATTGCCTCCTTGATCAGTTTGTCTGTAGATATTTTCAGACGGACACAGTTGTTAAGCCAATGGTCGTAGTGGTCACCTGGCTTGGCTGGTATTTTGAGGCAGGGAGTTGGGAGATTGGTGTATTGAAATCCAAAGTGACACAGTTTAAGATGAGTCTCACAGCATCAGTCTTGTCCTGATGGTCAGATAACAGCTGGGAGTGAAACTCCTCCAGGGAAAAGATTAGTAAAAGGGAGTTGTAGCTTTAGTTGTACGAGTCTAAAGTATATTGATCCATTGATCAGACACAACATTGTGGCCACCATCTTATTATGCAACAGTATTTGGTCAAACTTAAAATGTGTTCTCTGCATGAAGTCATTAAAAATTATTGCACCCTCCAAGTTGCCATTAAATTCTTCTGCATTATCAATGTGTTATATAAATTATATTCTATGTACTCAATCATACAAATTGTAAGGTATTTACATATTTTGTTGATTATATCATTAAACCTATAATGTTTGATTGTTTTTATTGCTTAATGTATGTTTAAGGTTTTTTGTTCCTGTGCAAAGCAATTTTCTTTTGGACATAATAAAAGTATGCCTGAAGGTGCAGTTTTATTTGTCTTGGTTTGGTATTAGTTTGTGTCCTAATTAATAATTCAGTAGTTAATCTGTATTATTCTCTCAGTCAACTGTCTGTGGCCATTGACTGCATGATAATGATTTGTATCCATCTTTTCCAAGGACTTTCTTCAATTAAATCTTCAATGCCAGTATTTGCTTCTGAAGCATGTCTTTGACCTGTGTAATAAAACCCACTTCTTTCTAAAGCTCTGCGATCACAGCGTGCTGTTTGGCCCAGTCTACAGCGATGCTTCTGCACAGAAATATACAGTTGCCCACCAGCTGGTTGTACGGCTGCTGCTCAGACAGGTTCATAAAGTTTATAAAGTGAGATAGAAATTTGTCTTTGACTAAGCTTAAGAGACATTCATTAAACAAAAAATAATTCATTAACTGCATATGTATGATAAATTTTCACATACTTCATAACACAAGGACCAGGGTCACATTCCCTTCTACGATTGGGGTGTGCAACACATGACAGATTGGTGGTGGTCAGATAAATCAATGTAACAAATTGGCAATAAAAAAGGGTTCATGTGTGTTAAATTTTGAGCACTGGCCACTCTGCCACGCATTTATGTAAATAAAACAAACAAGATCATTTTTATATTTTATTTTATTGATGGTAATTACCCATGGTTTTAATTTTATCACTCATCCAGTAATATTCATGGCTTTAAAATTAAACTGACTTCCATATCATCCAAAGTCACCCTTGTCCATTTAAACACGCAATAGAAAAATATATACTTAATACTTTATACAATACTGGTTTTGGTCCAAACAAAAGTGGATCAGAAAAGCCAATATACCTTTAGTCATTAAAGGCCATCCAATTTGCATTTAAACTTTTAAATGGATTTGGGCAACTTTGAATATAGGAATATACATAATAAATTCTAAAGACAACAAAATGCAGAATGTGGAGTTGGTAACACAAAAATTCAACTTTCACAGATTAAAAAAAATATCACTATTTACAGGTTTTATAATAATATTCAAAGGCCAATTAAGAGACAAAGAGGGAGGCGCAGAGAGAGGTAAAGGGCTTGAAGGACGCAGGAGGAGGGAGGAGAGACAGGGGGAGCACGAGAAGCAGTGAGTGGGGCAACCAGTGAGCTCAAACAACCAAACGCATAACAAGAGTTCAAAAACTAGCAATTTACAAAGTCCTACAAAGAAGTTGAACAAGCCGGTGCCACCTCCACAGTGCACAGATACCCCTCTCGCAACCCCGCCCTCCGTCCTAACTCCCCTTTAAGATTTGACATTCATATGCTTTTTCACCCAGGATCACTCTCAAACACTGGGCGATTTCTGTCGTTCAACAAGCAACCTCAGCAAGTACAAAGGAACCAATCACACGTCAAGTCTGTACAGAACAGGGAAAAAAACAAGCACGCGGCATTCACGACACAACGTATCCCTGTACATACAGCACACAGAACATGGCTACCCATCTCCAACAACTCCTCAGTCACTACTGTCTCCCACTGTGAGAAGGAGCAGTCTAAATAGATAATAGGAAGTGGAGATCACCGCACTACCTCTCTGCACACCACAGCTCAAACCTCATCACTCATACTAATCAATAGGATTTTGTATACACTCGCATCTCTTTGAATTTGCAGTTTTTGCCTTTGTAATTTTATTAGAAAAAAAAGTCATGCCTCAAGTCTAGCAGACATTTGCAGGTGTTGAAAATATAGATATGACTGTTTTGCTTGTTTGAAGTCGAGCAGTAATCTTTGCTTGATTGTTAATGTATTTATTGTTCAGTCAACAGTTTGGTGTCCTATGGCGCCAATGGTACGGCTCTGGTCTATATGTGAAAGCTAACCCAATATGTCCAGGACACCAGCCACTTAAGTAGAGACCTCCGACAATTTTTCAGATGTCAAACTGAGTCCAGTCTTAGTCCAGTCTACTTCCAAGTTGAGTCCACAGGGTTCTACTTCCGACGACGCACTGCTGTCTTAATCCTGCGTCCTGCAATTGCTGGTCCTCCAGGAGATGGGAACGATTTATTTGACCTGAAAGAAACATTTTCAATAAGGCATTAGCGCTACAATGCAAAAGTACTTAATACCACAGTCAAAAGCCAGTTCTATTGAAAATTGGCTGAAAATAAAGTTGCATTGGTGTGACTGGACCATAAAGTCCCAAAAGGTTGTCCACTATGATCTACTGCAGTTTAGTGAAAGTTTGGAAACTGAGTCTTTGAAGGGTTTCAACTACTCCATGCCCCTTTTCTCTGCCAATCAGCCAGTTTAATCATGTATTCACAAAACAAACCTCTCCAGCTTTGACTTACCCAATGTTAAACGCTGGAGCCTGTGAGAAATTGAAGCCCCCAGGTGCTGCTCCGGGCTGCGGCGCAATGGCAGGTGCAGTGGATGGAGCAGGAGATGCTGAACCAGCACCAAAGGTGAACACACCTGGACCAGCGTTTGAGGCGCCGAATGCACCGGCACCTCCAAACTGAAATCCTCCACCTGCTAAGAACAGATAATGTTTCCATTCTACTCACCGAACGGTGGACAATAATGTGTGTGCATGTAGGGTTTTTTCAGTTACCTGGAGTGGAATTGACAGCAGCACCAAAAACAGATGTAGAGTTGGTCTGTCCAAACACAGGTGCTGTATTGGTGTTTGCCCCAAAGGCCGGAGGTTGAGAAGACTGTGCTGGGAATGTAGATCCAAATGAAGAACCAAAAGAGGGGGTCTGACTGGCCCCAAAACTTCCAGAAGAGGCTGAATTGAAGACAAACGGTGATGGGGCAGCTGAGGGAGCTTCATATGAGAAAAGAAAGATGAAGATAAATTAGTGGTGGGCCATTATCTGTGTTAATGTGCTGTGATAATGTGGTACTCTTATCGGCAGACATAAAAAAATATCGCCGTTAATCTATTCTCAAAGTTGGGCAGGGAGATGGGTCTATATTAAGCAAACTATGATGACTTACACCTTTAGCGCAGATGCATACCTCGCCGAATTGCACTATAAGGGGCAACATGTTTTCGAACCTGCAGCTACTGTGAAATACCACAACAAACGCCACATGCCAACATGGATGCAGCTACGAAGCCGCCGTGTTTGCTTCAGGGAAAATTCATTTTTAAACAGCTTCCCAATGGAGACATTGACAAGTCTAAGGTTGTTTGCACTTTATGCAATGCAGAATTAGTTCACTGCAGGAGTTCTACCAGTCTCAAATATCACCTAAACACAAAGCATCCCTTAATGAATGCTGATGCCGGGTCAAGCACTGAAACGCCGGGGAAGAGTCGCTGTCAAACTACTTTGTTTGAGTGCAACCGAGGCGAGCCCGTCAGCGCAGCTCTATCAGACAAGCTAACTAACCTTCTTGCTCAGTGGATTGCCACTAGCTGCCAACCCATCAGCGTGGTTGAGGATGATGGGCTCAAGCTTGTTCTCCAGGCGGCCACAGGTGACCCATTTTACAAACTACCAGCGAGGCGAACTAACATTAGGAGAATACATGAGCAGTATACTGCAGAGAAAGCCGCAAAGGATAAAAAGATGGTAGAGGCGGTGTGTGTAGCACTGACCGGGGTCGATAACTAACGATAACTCAGCGTTACTGTGCACCTCAGTGATGCTAGCTGGGAATTTCACTCCTTCACTTTAGGTATGCAGTTATGTCATTTTAAATTACACAATTTAAAACTACTTAGCATGTAATTACAACATCCCGAATTACCAACATGTTATGTTTGTCTTAAGAAACCTCTTCTCAAGGATTTACTTGTAGTCATTACTTACGTAGCGCACATATTCTGAATGAGCCATTTTAATCTAGACCAATCTAAAAATTGCAATGAGATTAATCTAGATTTTTTTTTAAATTAATCTATGCCCAACATTAAAATAAATATATGTGTCAAATGATATCAAACAATGAAACATCCTTAATAAAATAACAGACCTGTGGAGGCAGCAGGCGGGGGCGCTGCTCCTCCAAAGTTGAAGGAGGGAGAAGCAGAAACGGTATTAGCAGAAGCACCGAAGATAAAGGGCTGAGCAGGTGCTGGGGTGGTGTTCAGGGCCGATGGTGCGGCCGGTTGACTGTCCTGACTTTGACCGAAGACAAAGGCTTTGGTTTGAGGAGGGTCAGTAGAGGAAGAGGCCTGACCAAACACAAAGGTGCTGGGGACAGGAGAGGGAGCAGCTGCTGGAGCTGAGGTGCTGCCGTTTCCAAAAAGACTGGCTGTGGGTGTGGCGGTGGAGGAGGATGTGGAGTTAGTGGCAGGATTACTTGCCATGAAGGAAAATGCTGGTTTTTGAGCAGCTGTTGAATCTGTTAACAACAAACAAAATAATTAGATAAAGAAGATAAAATTGTTGAAAGAATATTTAAAAAAAATCTAACTCAAAAAATTCATTCCAAACTCCATCATAATAAGGACCATAATGATGAAAATACCTGGAGCACTTTGCCCAAAGCTGAACACTGGCTTTGAAGGCTCTGTTGTAGAAGCTTCACTCTTGTCTGCTGGTTTCCCAAAGGTGAAGGCAGGTTGATCAGTAGAAGTGGAGGGTTTACCAAAGGAAAAGCCTCCGGATGAGGCTGGGGCTGGAGCAGGCGCTGGATCTTTACTGGCACCACCAAAAATGAAAGCTGAAGGAGCAGGGGACCCTTCCTCTTTCTCCTCAGGTTTTCCAAATGAAAATGTAGGAGCAGGGGTCTCCTTTTCAGCTGATACTGATCCGAAAGTAACAGACCCAGAAGTTGGCAGACCTCCAAATAAAGAGCCTTCGGTTGGTTTAGTGATGGTGGATGTGCTGCTGTCTGACAGTGCCGTAGTTGAAGGTGCTGGACTGTCATTCTTCTCAGCAGAGGGGGCAAAACTAACAGTAGCTGGGGTAGAAGTGCTGTCTGTACTCTTCTCTTCAGGTTTGGACAGTCCAAATGTGAAGCCCCCTTTAGATGAGCCATTTTCTGTGCTAGAGGAGCCAGTGCCAAAACTTATCCCACTTCCATTTCCAAATTTAAACCCTGAAGTGGCAGCAGGCTGTTCTGATTTTTTGTCATCAGTAGAGGAAGTCCCAAACTTAAAACCCTCAGATGAAGTGCCAAATTTAAACCCTGATGAAGCAGTAGTGTCTTTAGTTTCAGAGGAGCTTCCAAAAGAGTTCCCAAATTTGAATCCACCCGATGTTGAGGAGCAATCTGGGAATGAACCCCCAAATTTGAAGCCTCCTGATCCTAATGAGCTGCTGTCCGTTGTGCCAAACTTAATACCACCGGAGACAGAAGAACCAAAAGGAGAG
Source organism: Scartelaos histophorus (assembly GCA_000787155.1). Taxonomy (NCBI): domain Eukaryota; kingdom Metazoa; phylum Chordata; class Actinopteri; order Gobiiformes; family Gobiidae; genus Scartelaos; species Scartelaos histophorus. The sequence goes on from KN490010.1 coordinate 7,545, forward strand.
GAGTTGTTCGTCTCAGCTGTTGATGATCCAAAAGATGTACCAAAGGCTAGATGAGACAAAGCAGTGCAATTTACTTTAAAGTGTAAATTTAACATTACTGTATAACAAAACAACACAATGTACAGCAGTTACCTTTGGGCTCCACTTTGGCTCCAGGTTTGGGTGCCTGACAAGCAACACACTGGACATCGTCAGCTTTGTTAGACAATAAACAAACATCACATTTCCACGAGCCTTCAGGCTTCTTGAACTGGTCTGCAAATGATGGTAATGATGGTGCTGCAGAAGAGGCAGTCACTGGGGGCTCTGTTGTTCCTGCTCCTGATGCAATAAATAAAACATTTAGATTATAAGAATTAAATAGTAGTCACATCAATAGATCATGTTAAGACAACATTACCAGGTTTAGGGGTTGCGCAGGCCACACACTTGGAGTCCTCTGCCTTATTCTGCACCATACATACATCGCATTTCCATGAACCTTCGGGTGGTTTGAACTTGTCCCCAAAGCCGAACACAGGAGTACAACTGGCTAAAGTTGGTGCTGCAGAGGAAACAGCCACTGGAGGCGCTGTTGTGGTTATTCCCGACACTCCTAACACATAAAAAAAAAATTCAGTTTTAGAAGCGTACCAACCACTCTGATCAAATGCTCTAATGGCAGTATTCAGAAACAGCTGCGTTCTAATGGCCAAATTTTCACTGCATCTGTGCTTACAATAAAAGTGCTTAGAATTGGATAAGAAAATAGTTGGATCATAGGTTATAATGTAGGAATAGAAGCTGCAAAGCTGTCAGTTTGCAACATGTATGCAGTCAGTAGAGCGTCTCACATGGCCCATGTTGCAGCCAATGGGGACAGTGAGTGGTGCATGCGAACATAAAGCAATCCAAAAATGAATTAAATATAACTAAATCTAGCGCGCACTGGGGACACTCCACAGAGAGCAATGTACCCTGATCACATCAACAGATCATGTTAAGTCAACATTACCAGGTTTAGGGGTTGTGCAGGCCACACACTTGGAGTCTTCCGCCTTATTTTGCACCATGCATATGTCACACTTCCACGAGCCTTCGGGTGGTTTGAACTTGTCCCCAAAGCCAAACACAAGAGTACTACTGGTTAATGATGGCGCTGCTGAGGAAACTGCCTCTGGGGGCGCTATTGTGGTTGTTCCAGACACTCCTGATGCAGTAATAAAAAACAAACAAACAAAAAAACATTTAGTTTTAAGAATTAACAATGATCACATGAATAGATCATGTTAAGGCAACTTCACCAGGTTTAGGGGTTGTGCAGGCCACACACTTGGAGTCTTCCGCCTTATTTTGCACCATACATATGTCACATTTCCATGAACCTTCGGCTGGTTTAAACTTGTCTCCAAATCCAATTGTTCCTGTAGAAATAGGCTCTGGACTCGGAGAGACAGTCTTAACAGCCGAGAAAGCAGAAGGAAGAGTAAGAGATGATGTCAGTCCAGTCCCAGGCTTCGCCGTTTCACAAGCCACACACTTCACTGCCTCTGGCTTATTATGAACCAAACATGTGTCACAGTCCCAGATTCCTGCCGGTTTGGAGAAGAGTGTCCCGAACCCTACAGAGGAGGAGGTGTTGATGCCCGTGGAGGGAGGTGCAGATGATTTACTCTCAGAGGGTTTTAGAGAAGAGGCGTTAGTAGGCTGAGGAGTTAAACAGCAGACACACTTCGTGTCAGTAGGTTTGTTCCGCACCAAACAGACGTCACAGCTCCAGCCTGGCTGCGGTTTGAAAAGGTCTGATAGTCCTGATGAAGAGGAGATTGAAGAAGTTGTGGAAGGGGTTGATGTCTTTGAAGTCACATCGGCAGCTGATGCCTTTGGCATGACAGGAGAAGAAAAGCCTAGAGAGGGAGAAATATATGCAGGTTTTACTGTCAGAAGTTAGAAGTGATTTTGAAAACGCCACTGCATTCATTTGTAAATTGCGGCCCCCCACACCTGAATCCTGACCAATAATGAACAATAAAATACCCTCAATTCATTCTGAAGTTTATGTTTTACATAGTCAACAAACTGAGGATAGCCCGTGTTAAGCAGGTTTTAATTCAAGGTGGACTCCATTGTCCCGATCACTGGAGCTCTAGAGTAGCCGGAGCAAGAGGAGGGGCGCTGACTCCTGGCGCACTAAGACACAAGCACTCAAATAGGAGGAGCCATCCATTAGTTCTTCGAGACAAAGAAGAGAATGAGACATCATTGCTACTTTCAATCACTTTCGATTTGAACACTTTCACTTTGCCATGTTGTTGTTGCAGCAAAGGAGAGCTAATAAGCCAACAACACGCCAAATAGCAGCCCATTACTGACAACCTAATCAACTTCATACTAATTAATTAACTACACCTTATTTAAAAAAATACATATAAAAATGAATTTTCAAAGGAGGACTCACCCGGATCTTTCAGTAGATCCAATACACTGCCCGTCTTTAGGGTCTTTGCTGGTTTGAAGGGTCCTTCAAACTCCTCTGTGCTTTTGGTTGTTACTGGTTTCACTGCAAAAAATAAATTGCAGTGATTATGGTGTTTCCCATTAACAATAAAAAACACAAGGTAAATAAGTTCAAACCTGAAGCCAATACTGGTGCACTGGAGTTGCCATTTGATATAGAGGGTCCCAACTTTGCTACAGGTGCACTGAAGGTAAATCCAGCCTAAAAATCACAACCTATTAATATATCAGATTCCTACTAAATTCACACATTAGTATTAGCATACCGTAGGAGAAAAGGAAGGTGGACTAGCAGCTGTTGCTTTAACAATAGGTGATGAAAATGTGAATGGTACACTGGGTGGAGTTGAAGCTACAGTTGATTCCTGTAAAAGAAAAAAGATCAAACACGTACAGTGTGCCACACTGTACTCTTCATAATGTCTTTAATGTAATTAACAAACCTTATTCACAAGTTTGTTAGGTTCGTTGACAGGCATTCCAGTCAGTGTGGTGGGGCTGGATGCGGTGGTGGTTGGAGGAGGCACGGGGGAGGAGAAAGTGAAGGTAGGCAGTGCAGAGCTGCTTATGGGAAGTGAAATGGCAGGCAGGTCTGGTGCCTCAGCAATCTAATGAGACAAAAAGATAAAAGACAATGTTAAGCCCAATGCACTGGAAACCCCCCAACTTAGGTGCTGTATCTGTGTTGCAAGTTTCTGTTCAACTCTGATCACTCTCTTCTGAGACCGATGAATGATGTTGCAGGGGTGCATGTTACTCTGTATTCATGGCATTACAACTGTTCAGGTTGAACTGTGTGCGCTTCCAAAAAATGTCATGAAAAATCTCACCTCATCATCTTGATGTTTTGAGGAGGGTCTTGTAGTGCTCCTTTCCCTCTTCATTTTCCCTCCTCCAGAGCCCGCTGCACTGGCTGCAGGTGTGCTGGAGAGGGGATAGCTTTGAGCACCAGAACCAAATGTGCTTGGAAGGGAAAATGACAATTGAATTTTTCACTATAATTGAACAATCAAATTAAACGGGCACAAATAAGATTTAATACCTTAAAGATGGTGTCATTTCTGGTAGTTGTGGCGATTGTCTTGTTGGCTGTTGAAACAAATAATAGAAGAAACTAATATAATATCTACCATACTTGCTTTGTGCAAGTAATTATTAAATAATCATCATCAGAAAATAGGAGCAAAATGCAGTACTGACTGTGTCCCTAGGAGTCCTGTCTAGTGTTCGACTCCCTGCCCCAGGGGTGAGACTGGGCCTGAAGGACACTGAGCGGTTTGTTGACAAAGGTGTTACTGAGGGCACTGTCAGCTTCTGCACCGGTGGGAGGTTTTCCATCTGGATCAGACAATTGTATAAATATGAGTCCAAAACTGTTACTTATTGACACATACACCTTTTTTTCCAACTACAAAAACACACAAGGTGTTAACAACAGCTGTCTGATGTGTGGAGAATCCTTTTAACTGTAACGGTGGTCAACAGGCAGCAGACAGGAAGACACAGAAAAAATGCTAAAAAGGTCACTACAATGAATCTACTGTGGTTCATATCAGAAAAAAATGTTTAAGCTGAACATAGAGCTGACAAACTTCTACTTGTAATAAAGGGCATATGAAGACATATCTCAGTCAGTACTTACCCGTTTCTTTTTTGCTTGAAATGAGGAAGCCTCTATATTTGTTCCATCCAGTGACTATAGAAAGTCAGTTTAAAGCAGTGTTGGTCATTGAAGGGTTTTAGAATATAAATTATAAAAGTATTATCTTATGGACATTCATTTCAGAACTTACTGCTGACAGAGAAGATGCAGCTGTTGACGGGATTCTCCTTGCATCCTGTGATAATGAGAAAATTCTAAATGATATATTTGAATAGACTTGATGGCAAACTGTAAGAAATGTATAATTACAGCTAAAGGACTGGACATGCGCTCCAGGGACTGTAGAATACGCCGTGCAGTGGCGCTCGTCACGCCACAGGGCTGACCACCAGCCGGTTTGGCCTTTATCTGTCTTCTAACTGGGGCCTACACAAACAAAACAGGTCATTTCACTCTACATTAACACAAAAACAGAAATTACAATGAAGACACAGACCTGGTAAGGTGTCCCAGGACGAGATCGGGCACTTCTGACAGCAGCTGCGCCCCCATAAGTCGTTTTTCCAGGATAGAATGGAGAGTCTCCAAGCTGACTTGAATTTAAGATTGTGCTGTTTATTGTAGACTACGCAGAGAAGGAAATAACAGAAACATTAACTTACATACATGAATATACAAATCACATAGATATTAAAAAGGAACCTATAACTCACATTAGATGAGTTGCCAAAGACAGACAGGTTAAATGAAGGCTTTTTCAGACTAGCCTGTGATGACTGAGGACCAGAGTTTGTTCTGTCTGTCTCTGGAGACCAAAGCTGAGGAAGTGATGCCGTTTTAGAGTTTGGGACATCTGTAAAACAGAAAAGAAATGTTGGCTTACATTTCAAATAAAGTTATTAAGTAAACTATTCTTCAAAAGCACAATGCTTAATATAAATAAAAAGATATTTTTTCATCTGAAATTGTTTAATACCTTTGTCCGATGCCCGTGATGAGAAGCCACTAGTTGTGGAAATATTATCATCCTCATGCTCATGCTGTGAGAGGTTGTCCTTGATTTCTTTGACCAAGGAGAATCCTGTGGAGAAAGGTCCAGGGGCTGAGGAGGTGGAAGGCTGGGAGAAGAGGCCAGTGGATGTCCCAAGAGTTGGAGATGCGGCATCCAATGGGGGAAAGTGGAGATGAGAGCGGCTGAGGGGAGGCCGCGAGAGCACATACTCCTGAAAGTTCAGGGAGGCACGACTCGTCGAGGGCTCTGAAGGAGACAGTAATATGAGCCCCAAGCTGCTCTGTAGTGGAGCTGGTTGACTGACAGTGCACTGACCTGCTGTACTGGTGCTGGGCTCAGGGGAGTGTCGCCCATCTAGAGGAGATGGACCCTCTTCACTGCCGTTTGGAGGAAGAGCCACCTCACAGCTCTGCTCAGTTCCTTGTTCAGCAGCGCCTGGTGAACCTCCTTCATTGTTAAAATATCTCTGCAGCCATCCTGGAACAATGCTCTTCACTGTGTCAGTGACTCGGCTGATCAAGCCTGTCTGCTGCTACAAGAAAAACAAACAATTAATAACCATTTTATTCAACCTTTACCTACTCAACAAGATCAAATCAAAATGTGTTTCAATTAAATATTTTTTTATTTAATCATATGTAATGAATACCTCAAGTTTTAGAATTATGACAAATTAGGACCATTGCCATTGTTTAAAAAAACCCTGTAATTATTATACATTTTCAGTCCTCAAAATGTTGCAAAAAAACAGAAAGCAGAGACCTGTTGTATGGAGAAGCAAGATACCCAAGTGCCCAATATATTGATTAATTTACAGATGCTGTTACTTTTTAATGCATTTTAAAGAATGGTATATTTGATTTTAGATAAATAAGATATACTAATAGCCAACAGTGTGATATTAAATTTAATTGCTAATAGATTATTCTGTTTTTAACCAATTATTTTAAATGTGTGTATACCTTGTTAAATACTGCATTTTCATATTTTCATTAAGAACTTGTTAAATGATTTATCTGGACTGTGTTAAAGAGCCCTGACCCAAGTTCATTCGGGGACTAGATTTGACTCCTCTGTTGTATGCACAGATGCTCCTACAGCTGTTGTGCCAGTTGTGATACACCAGTGAGCCATTTCATACATCTGTGTGCAGCCCTCAGCTAAGAGGCAGTGTTCGCTTACTGCTCCAAAAGATCTATTTGATTGCCCCTCTGAGCTATACAAACGGTCATTGTGTTTTTGGGCAAGACACTTGACCCACCTAGTCTCCAGTGTCTGTAGACTTGTGTTAAACTATGAGCATGTTTGTGTGTGCAATATTTTGCATGTGAATGGGCCAACATATGTTATTAGACTAAGCTACAATTGAACATTTAACATGATGCATTTCATGCACGTTCATTAACTTACTGTTAGAAAAATAAGCAAAAAATCTAGAGCATTAAAGTTGACCTTGTGCAGATATTTACATAGGGCTTAAAATTGTTTTTTTTTTAAATCTGTAAACATAGTAGGGCTCAAGGGAAGTTGTAAACCTGCCTGAAGCAAAGGCCTGTATCGTCATCATAACTTAAGCTCAGTTACATGAGTCACATGTTTCAAACTTCAGCAGAAGTTTTAGTCAGTCATCTTGCATATGGTTGAGATAATCAAATGTTATTATCAACAATTCTTTGTTAAGAAGTTGTCCTCCTTCAATTAGTGGAAAACCATGCAGGGGCCCCTTGCAATTTGCTTATCTCGAAACTACACCTTCACCAAGAAGAAGTTTGAACTTTAACCTGTGAGCACATCTGCTGAGTTCTCGTTTGCCATCTCTATCCTTTAGAGCAGATGTTCAATGTTTATGTAACTTAAGTTGTTTACGTTCATATGAAGCGCAATAGATCAATGTGTGAGCTGGGTTACTGCACAACAGTGATTTGTTTTATTTAAAAAAAATCCCATTTGTAATATTAAGACAATATTTTACAAATGTGCCAGGCATAAGGTAAAACATTATACATCTTTGATTAGGTTGAAAAATCACTTAAAAAGTAATCAAGGGCAGAAGTATAACGGTATATCCTACATGGGATGTTTGTTTACTTAATTCATAATTTTGTCATCTTACAAAATATATATAGCAGGTGAAATATTCACATGGGTTTCAGCTTCCTGACTGTGGCATTTGGATCACTTTTTACCATTCAGTGGTTATGGTTTTAAATTGTTGATTGCTATGGCAGCAGTTTTAATTTGTCATCTTTCTGAAACCCCTCTATTGATATTCCCGAGTCTCTCATATTAAATATAGCTAGCTGAAAAACAAACAAACATGTATACAAGGTTAACCAGGATAAATCTGGTTTACTGTATTTCTTTGGACATTTCCATAACAACCATAATAAACTTGTAAAATACTTGTAAAAGTAAGATAACTAATTTTTGAATGCAGAAGTTAAGTTTATGATCTGACTGGTCCATGGTCTGTGGATATATAACGCAGTCTAACGTTGAAATAAGCTTTGTCGATAGGAATGTTTTACAAATATAAAAGTTACATGCTAACAGCATAAAGTTTCGCCATATCCAAGGTTGTGGGTAAAGGTAAACACAGTGCATATGTGAGCGGCAACCTGACGCACACAGAACCATGTGGGTTGGAGCCAATGATTCCTGCGCAATCCAGCTGAGATTTAGCTAACATTAGCAATGAGGCAGTTAACAGAGGCAATAGGACGCAGACATTAACCGAGTTTAACTTAATTCTATACACAACTTGTGCCAATTGTCATTTTGAGTTTGATTATGCTACTAACGAATAATGACATCTCTAAAAACAAAGATGTGAAAGTGAGGATCTTGAGACAACAATGCACCGCTCGCAGTTTAGCGCGCTACTTAGCTTTAGCAACATGAGCTAATTGCTACAAATCCACTTCCTTGCTTTCCTCAAACCTCGAACAAAAATAGGACAACATTGTCGTGTTCCTCAAATAACACTTAAAGGCAAAACTACAGCAATGCCCGTTCATTACCACGATCCTGACATGACAGGCGAGTTTTAATTTTGTTGCTCATAAGTCTACTTGCTAACATATCATTTCCCGTACATGCTAACAACGCGTGGAGGCCACGAGCAGGCCATAACTGCCTTCATGAAAACAATAACGTGAACTAAACAAATGTCACGCCACAATTAATGGAGCTTGGTCGCTACAGGGTTCCCTCGTAACTACTTTGTTGTAGTTTACCTGTTTATTCTTGGCATAGGGTTTAGAAGCGATGTGAGATCTCCTGCTCCTAATTTTCCCTCCACCCGTGGCTGCCATGATGGCCCTAGTAGTCTGCGGTCCGGCGGTGTTCGGCGCCGGATAGCTGTCATCCAGCACAGCAGCCGATCACTGAGGAAGTGTGGGAGATGTAGTCTTGTGCCTAGCGAAATAATTCTCACCACCACATTTTGACATGCCTTTACTTATTAAGTAGCTGATTGTAAGAAAGACTGCCTAAGAATATAATATAATATAAACACCCGTTGCTATGGAAATCCGCCACAATCATAGAAAACACTGTTAGCTATTGGAATAATATTAAAGCTACATTTTTAAGTGTCCTGATTTGACATTTAAGACATGTAAACCTTTTAAAACAGCCTAACTGTTCTTTATCAGTTCTGTAAGGAACGTAGATGTTTTTCTTTTCTTTATATATTTTTTCGATTCTTTATTTTAGAATGTCACCTGAAACTTTTCGTGGTGCCATACCAGGCATAAAATACTGTGAAAATAGACTATCAGACAGTTATATCTTGGTGTGTTGCTATAGGAACTGAGAAAAGATCTTATGTGTCTCTGAAGAGGTCAATAATATCTGTGTACTTTAACCGGACGGACTTTCCTGAAAGTCAATAAAAGGCTGAATGTAATGTTTCGGGATTCATTGTTGAAGATCAGACTATGGCAGCTAAAAATAAAAGATGAGAAGCTGACAACCCTGATACAAACTGATGATAATGATACCGTCTTTCCCAAAGTCCGCTTGTGAAGCCTACAGGGGAACCACTGTTATAAATCATTAGGCTACAATTTTTAAAAAGACCGCTTTATATGTTAAAACTATAGATCTATAATAATGGTTCAATAAAGAATTTCACTAAAGACACGAGAGCAATGCAGAGTATAATAACAATAGTAGATGCTCCTCTGGGCCAATCTAGTCCACTAGGTGGAGTTGGCGCAGTAAACGCCTATGAGAGAACGCAGTTATCATCTCCTTCCGGGGTTTCCGCGTGAAACGTTTTTGTTGACATTGCTGCGTCTTGTCTGCTAAAGTTTTGGCGTTTCATTATTAGATATCTTTTTGTGATTCTTGTATATTTACAAGAAGATTCTTATGCTGTGACGTGCTTTTTCTAAGTAAGTCTAAGTAAAATGTCACAATATTATATTGTGTATATATATTATATTATAGCTAGTAGCTTACTACGTCCCCTACTATTTCAGAATCGTTTTTGGACTCTGCTTTGTCTTTCTGACTGTTCCTGTTATCATCTACAGTGTCTTTATGTATCTTAGATTTCAGAATCATGATGGCTCCAAGATGCTTGTTGTTGTGTCTGAGATGCAGAAATCTTCTTGGCATCAGAATTTTCACACAGCATTTGTCCCCTCTCATACAAAGCTGTGCAGCCTCATTAGCCTGTGGACAACAAACCGGAAGAGTGATACAGATATGCCATTACAGTTCTGTTAAACATCTGCAGGTATTAACCTCAGCAACAGCTTTTGTATCTAATAAAAGCGGTGTATTACAGGACCCAAACCAGGCAATAGGTACAATGACTGCATTATTATCAAAAATATTCACTTTTATTTATTTTACTTTAAGATCTTTTTGATTTCATTTCCAGATCTTGATAGTAATGTTGAGCTCTCGGCGTTGGAAGAGGTCGATGATGAAGAAGCTGTTATGATCTCTGTTCCCACAGCTCTGCCTCCATCATCCACGTCACTCAAAGACTATGTTGACAAATCTGAGACTCTGAGTAAACTTGTGGAGCTAGGTATTTAAATGTAGATATTATTAAGATTTTTATCTTCATGAACATGTGTTTTTAAATGCATTTTCTTTGCTAGGTGTCAATCTTTGGAAGCTTGAACAAAGGCCTAATGTGGGTTCTATGCTTTTGAGACTTGATTATGAGACTGATGTCGCATCAAAACTGCTGTTTTTCAAAGACCTTGGGGTTAAGGACTCACGTCTTGGCTATATTATCTCACATAATCCATTTATTCTCACGCAAAACTTAGAAAACCTGGAGACAAGGTAAGATGTGCTAGATTTGTATAAAACTAATTTACTAAAGTGCAATAACTAATTCATTACTGATATTTTAATGATTTGATTGATATATTTGATTATGTTTGCAGGGTGAACTACCTCAAATCTAAGAAGTTCAGTCTAGAGACAATAGCATCAATGGTCTCCAGAGCACCATATCTGCTCAGCTTCAGTGTAAAGAGGCTGGACAACAGAATGGGTTTCTATCAGCAGCAGCTCAACTTAAGTGTTGTCAATGTAATCATTTAAACTTTTAAAACTGATTATGTCTTTAAACAGTGTAAATAGTATGACCATCTTTTCCAGACAAGAAATATTGTTTCTCGTCTACCCCGTTTATTGTGTGGTAGTTTGGAGCCTGTGAAGGAAAATTTGAAGGTATTTTTATTTGATACTTGTTTATTTGGAATCAAATATACATTTGTTGAAATTAGTCAAGTAATTGTATTTGTTGTAAATCTATTTGTACACATCTAAGGTGTGTGAAATAGAGCTTGGCTTTAAAAAGAATGAGATTCAGCACATTGTCCTAGCTGTCCCAAAAGTGCTCACTGCAGATAAGAAGAAGCTAATCCAAATATTTGATTTTCTTCACAATACCATGAAGGTGCCCCATCACTTGATTGTCAAGTTCCCACAGGTAAACCATGAAATCTATATTGATTTTTAATATTTTTGCTGTGTATTTGTAATTTTCTCTGTTAAATATAATTTCTCATAGGTTTTGAATACAAAATATTTGCGTGTCAAGGAGCGACATCTGTTCCTTGAGTATCTGGGGAAAGCTCAGTATGATCCTGCACAGCCAAACTACATTGCCCTCGACAACCTTATTTCTTTACCTGATGAGACCTTTTGTTCTGAATTGGTGTTGGTCAAATTAGAGGATTTTTATTTGTTTCAAAAAACTCTATAATATAACAAATAGTAACCTACATTAACAAATAAGAGGCAGATTTGTATCTTAAATATAAGCGGTCAAACCGTTAGGCTTGACAGTTGTTGACTGTAAATTATAAAATAAACTTGATTTGACAAAATAATTTCTTTCTGTGTGTGTTTTCAGCTTGACACACTAGTTTATGTAGTTATGCATGGCTTATACTCACTTACATACTTACATAATTGTAGTATGTAGTAGTATCATATCATGTATGGTAGGGTTACTAACTTGTATAGTAACTCCTTTTTTCTCCTCATTAACTATCAAGAATGTGTGAACAAGATACCCTGAATTGTATCAAGCCTTACACTGAAGTATATCATACAACAACGCAATTCTCTTAAATAATAATTGCGTTTACATCTTTAATAGATCCATGGTTTAAATTCCCACTTCAATTCATTGCGCAATTTCCCGTCCATGACCTGAAGAGTCCTTACCCACAATCCACCGCGACAGCAGTCATCTCAATTCAACATGGCGTCCCGAGCACCAGGTAAATTTTAGTCGTTCTTTTATCATTTTACTGTTATAGACGTATTGTAAAACCCTCATCTGACCCTATATTATCTTACATGAGTTGATACCGATTGGTTTAAAGTAATAATGAAACACATTTTGCCTGTATACTTCATATTGTACATTCAACCTGCGTATGTCCTCTGGTGTCCCTGTGCTAGCTGATGCTAGCAGAACTGACATATTCGCCTTAGCCCCATGGATCTATGGTTAACCCCAGACCAGATTTTCAAAATTAAAAACTGGGGCACAGCCAGGTTGGGATGATTGGTAGAAACACTATTGTAAAAAGAGCGCACAACATTGCATTTTCTACTCAATTGTGGGTCAGTCCATACTGTATTTGTTTGCCTTACGGTCATTTTCAAGCGTCGTTTTCAACAATAACAATGTATCAGTATATTGTACTGTACTGGGATTCACTGATTTTGAGTTTATCTGTTGGGACATGGGGCAGAGGGCTCGGGACTGTCCCAGTTAAATAGGGACGTCTGGTCACTACATAAGACAAAAAAAAACAAAACAAAAAACAACGTATGTAGTTTTCACTTTATAGGCTGATGAAAAGCTAGGTTGTATGGTTCAATATTTGCTACTAAATTGTGTTGCAATGTGTTGACAGTGGCATCAGGCAGATTCCTGATGGGTGTGCGAAAATGGTACTATAACATGGCGGGCTTCAACAAAGTTGGTATGTGTTGCATGCTGAACTACATATACATATCTACTCATAAGCTCTGTGGTACTCATTATTTACTTTTATCAGGTTTAATGCGTGATGACACACTGAACGAAGATGCAGATGTGAAAGAGGCTCTTCGGAGACTCCCAGAGAACGTGTACAATGACAGGATGTTCAGGCTCAAGAGAGCCTTGGACCTATCCATGAAGATGCAGGTCCTCCCCAAGAGCCAGTGGACAAAATACGAAGAGGTATGTTTATAATCAGAGTGGTCACATTTCCATGACCAGCAACCAGTAATCAAATATTCCAAGTAAATGTGATTTTAGGTGTATTTACTTGCTTGTCTAAAGTATTACAATCCAAATATCACATGTTTGTTCATAAATGGATTTGAGATAAATGGAAGTGTAAAAGAAAAAGGAACATGTTTAAATGTTGACCCAAGCCTCCGGGCCTTTGTTTTTGTGTGATTTCATATTTGATAGTTTTATTTTGCTGTCTTGAAAGTTCTGAAAGAAATAAAATTTTGCCATTTTTAATCTGGCAATTTTGGAAATCATAATTTTTGTGTGCATGCAGACAGTGACACTTAATTCTCTATAAACTCACTGTATTTTAATGTCACCTTTGTCTCCTCAGGATGTGAATTATCTGACTCCATACCTAGAAGAGGTCATCCGTGAAAGGAAGGAGAGGGAAGAATGGATGAAAAAATAGATCAGTTTGCATATGTTATTTCTTTTCTTGACCCAATGATCCACTGTAGTATTTCTGTAATATCTATTAAACTGCTCATTCAATGTAAATTAAATAAAGAATTGCTTTATTCACACAGAACAGGTTGTTTTGTTTTTTTTTATTTCAGTTGTGCTTGTTGTGCAACATTATATTGTAAACAAAAGCTTGGGTTGAAAACAAGACGCAGTTTTTACAGCATTCCTAACATGCTACCAGTTGTAAAAAGGAATAACATCAGGAATGGTATTAATAAAGAGCTTGATAAGCCTATGTACATTTACATAGCAACTTAAAATTGATTTAGATATTGTAACTGTGATAAACCATTTATTTATTTCCTAATCTCCCCACACATGGCCAGCGCTAAAGGTTAGTCATTTTTATGTGATCTTCGGCTGTTTACTTCAGTTACTGTACCAATGAAGGCCCCGATGACTGAATTAAATGATTGTAACATAGATACCCCTAGTTCATTGCTGGTTTCATTAATGTCTGCATCAAAAGCGCCTAAGAGTGGCGTGCACACCTCCACATCACCTTTACCTGCCCCTTGAAGAATCCCAATCAGCTGACTTCTAACTACCTGAAACAGCTCTTTGTTGTACTGTATTAAAACAGAATCTTCAAGAGGGTATGTGACATCAATGGGATAGCATTCACGAGGGATTGGTAATTCTATGTACCTTAATTTTGGAAAACCTGCAGACAGGACAGAAAATAACTGTCTCAGACCTGTGGCTGTCAGAGGATTCCCCAGGAACCTGAGCTCCTCCAAGTTTTGACAGCATGCAAGAGCATTCATAAAAGCTCCCATGTGTTCATCTTCTATTCCACACTCTTCAACTGTAAGGCTGACCAGTGAGTTTGAACTGCGGCTAAGCAGCTTGTGAAAAGATGTGGCAAAATGGATGAAGATGTTATGTCCGCTGATGTCCAAACGAGTTAAACTCTCACTGTGGAGGCTGTTGGATAGGTAAGTCATGTCCACACGGCCCAAGCTGCAGTTAGCCAATTCCAAGCATTTCAATGGTGTATTCAGTGGGCTGGAAAATGATCAAAGACAATGTTAAAGCAATAGTTTAATTTTCATTGAACATATTGTATAACTCATAAAGGGGTTATATTATGTTCATTTCTGATCTATGTTATAATATTATCAAAACCAGAGAAAAGAACCCTGCAGTTCTTTTCCTGAAAACAGATGACACTCTGGTCCACCTTGTGATGTCATGTGGTAAGATAAGAAATGTTCCACTGTGTTTTTAAACCCCATACACCTTCACCAGAATCATTTGTATAATGTAGATCATTTCAGCTCTGAAAATTCCAATTATTACTAAACAAAGATAAAAAGGTAGCTGTTAAGTTAAACTACCACTTCAGGACATCACAAGGGGAAAAGGAGCAGTTTGGAGATGTAGACAGGCATAATAAAGGATTACTCAAGCATGTGAGAATGAAACTAAACACCGGTGAGACTAACAAGAGTCAATTTTGTGTAACATAGAACCTTTTAAATTGAGTGTTTAGTTGCTTATGTTGTTCATCTGCGGTCCAGTTTTTACATTTGAATCATAATATCTTGGTCAGGTGAGGTGCAGTTGTTTGTCCTCAAATTTACTTTGAGTCAGTCATTGTAACAACAAAATGCCATGCAGTGTTGACTAGCAGCTACTAAGCAGCAATGAATAAATGTTTGGGATTAAGATAACCATTATATACCATAATGATTTTGAAGTAACATCAAATATGTAATAGGAGTCTTTGAAGATATCCATCACAACTCATTTTAAAGTTATTCAGAGCAAACAAGGACACATCTCCTGTATTGTGAGTAAGGCTGAATGATTTGGGAAATAAAACTGAATTGCAATTTTTCTAACAAGCATTTACAATTTATGTTTTAATAATAGGGTTCTGTTCAAAGTTCACATTTTAAAAGGAGAATTACTCAAATGATTAATACAAGGATCCCATGTATTTGTACAAATCTGAAGCACAGGTTGAAATTAAGGGATTTTAACAATTGCAGCATTTGCAATTTGCTAATAGTCTATTCAAATTGTGATTTTGATTTGATGTGATTTAATCTTGGAGGCCTAATTGAGATACAAATATTATTAATTAAGTTCTAGCCAAAATGATAGCATTGCATTGAACTATTAACCTAAACTAAATATTTTTATTCCACTTACCCAATAATTGTGTGTGAAGAAAGGTACACATTTTATTTAAATGATATTCTACCTCATAAGACCCTAGACCTTTTATTACTACTAAGTGTGGTATTACTCACTGCAGTAGCCTGCGCAGTTGTCCTGTGAGTGTAGAAAATCCCAAGTACAGCTCAGTCAGTTTGGTCAGCTTGGACAGGAGCTTCCCGATTGTGTCTAATAGCTCTGCATCATCCAAGCTCCTCCGCACATCAAAAGCTCCGGCTGGCAGAGTCAATGACTGAATTTTTGGAAACTCTACTCTGGACAGGAGGACCTCCAGGTGCGCTGCCTCAAGGGGAACATTGTGTACCACTTCAAGTTTAGTCATATTTTCGGGCTCTGCAAGTCGAACAAGATAAAAGAGCTGTTTGAGAGCAAGAGTGTCAGCTCTAAAACCATCAAAATGAAGTTTTAGTGGACAGCAACGAAGAAGGAGCAAGGCCTGGGCTACTGGCTCATAGTTGCGACCTGTGACAAAGCCGTTAAAATGGATATCAAGAGAGGTCTCAAAGGCAGTGTGAGATACGCTGCTGTCTTGCATCGCCACCAGTGTCTCGTAACACATTTGAGTTAGGAGCAGAGTTCTTGCCCATCGGCCTAGCGTGGACTTGCAGGGGCAGATCTGGTGTTCAACATCCCTCAAAGCTGTCAGGTCGACTCTATGAAGAACTTTTGCATATGTTTTTGGAGGACACAGCACGTAATCCTAAGATAAAAATAACAAAATAACAATGCAACTAAACATGATCTTGATTTCTATATATATATGCATAAACAAGTTATAGTCACAATTACTAATTAGGTACCTTGAGACCAGTTATTACAGCCTCTAGACATAGGCGGCAGGTGCTGCAAGTGAGGTCCATTTGACAGTCTGCAGTCTTTCCCAGAAGTCTTTGCAGGTTGAGTTCAGGCAGTGGCCAGGTCTGGACAAGAGCACGCAGCAATTTGGCCTGCTCGTGAAGATAGCATGCTTTAAACAGAAGTGGATAGAGGTTAAAAGACACACTTGTAAGGCTCTCCATAGCAGCAGGACCAGAGTTTACAAAGCACTCTGCAGCAAGAAATCGCAGTGACTTCATGGTTGCGGGTTCAATCCCTGCTGTACCAATGAGCTGTTGTTGGTAGCAGCTATCAGCACACCACTGTCGTCTTTGTTTTTGTCTGTCTGTAAGCTCTGAACTTGCGTCGGGCCAGGCATGCTGTGATATGACAGGGGTCCCGTGGTAGGTAACGGGCAGGGGGCTATATATAGAAGCAGCTGTCTGACGCCCTTCGCCTGGTTCAGTGTCTATTTGCAGTTTTTACCCAGAGTTAAGCAGGAACAACATCCAAGCTCCAGTGGAGGATCTGTCACTATGCACGCCGCTTCACGCTAGTACTAAAACAGAACAGACAAGGCAACAATCCTTTAAGCCCAAAAAGAAATTCATGTAATAATTCCTGTCTGCTATTTTGCTTTAACAGGCCTGTGCTATGCTATTTTCTGATCTCTGTTATATTGTTCTTTCATACCTGGAGTTATGTTTTGTTTCATTCACACGTTTAACACACAAATCCTGGATATTTAGGATATGCTCTTCCCTCAAAGATCATCCACTTTGTGATGTCATGTGGTAATACAGGAGGTGCTCCATTGTTTTTAAAGTCCATACACTTTCACAAGAATCATTTGGATAAATTCAGCCCTGGAATTTACAGTCTAGGGAACTATTATCCTGAAAACTACAACTTCAGGACATCACAAGATGTCAACAACAACAACAACAGCAACATAGCATTTTGAGCTTTGGACATCTAGACAGACTAATAATAAAAAATACTCAAACATGTGTGAATGAAGCAAAAACAACAACAAAAAACAAAACTCCACCTATGTCTTTGATGAGGTAACATTTTAACATGTTTTAAATCTCCCAAGAGTCAATTGTAGGTAATATATGTCTTTTAATATGGTTGTTTGTTGTCTTACTAAAGCTATTATTTCAAATTCACAAAACAAAACATGGATATATACTAATTTCTCCACCTCATTTTACCTTTGTCAGTGTTGGATGTAGTTTTATTTCCCCATCATGCAGCGTGGTAGTGGTGATGGTGGTGATGGTGGTGTTCATGTAGGTGATGGTGTCTTACTAAAGGAGAACATGAGGAAGAGGATAGTCGAGGAGCTGTTAAAGTGTCACAGTCTTTTCCCCCCTGGTTATAACAGCACTCTGGTCTCTGGGGTGACATGTGATCATGGGGTCTCAGCCTTTTGCTGTGGGAGCGATGAACAGGTCTGTTTGTGTTATGCTTGAAGCTGGAAGAATGATGACGACACAAAGATGAAGGATGCAGCCCATGTGATCTGCCAGACTTCTCCTCTTTCCACACTGGTCTAGGTCTCTGAGAGTTATGTGTCGATTGAGAGATTTGCATGCAGTTATCAACCGTTGCCACAAGATGGTGATGATGAGTGGGAGGTTTCAAGTAGGTGCAGTCTGGTAATAATAAATTCATACGTTTTAATATATGGAAAGGTGTGCAGGTTCATGGGCTCACTTGTTAAAGAAATAAAAATCTATATCCCACATCCAAATTCCATAACTTGCCTTCATTATCAAACTTTGAGGTGAAATTTTCAATGCCAGCAAGATCCAGGTAGTGGTTTCTGCGCTCAATGTTTTCTCCTACAGAGTAGAGTTTTCTCATGGGTCTTCCGGTCTCATCAAATGGACTCTGCTTCTTATCTAATTGCAGTAATTTAATACACATCTTTTTATTATATTAACATATAATCAATTACAAAATAATTACTGTGAATGACATTTTGACAGAACAACCAGAATATCTGGTTTAACCGTTTCTCCCATGTATCTTATAGTTTACCAAGTTACCATTATTTTGGTCATCTGAAGAACTTAAGACTATCTTGATCTTCAGTGTTGTGTTGCTGTCTGAAGCTGGTTTTACTGAGGCATCAATAGCCTTACATACTCCATGCAAGAAGTTGGACATATCCTTTACAAAAAATATTATAGTATAAACAATTAAAATTATTGAAGCGAACATTTTATGCTAGAATAATCTACCTCCTCGTTGGAAGTGCCACTTTCATTACACAAGGTGAACAGCCATTCTTTTTTAGGATCGTCAGAAAATGTGTTTCTCTCCTGGTTCTAAAGAAATGATAAATTATTATGTTATGTCATATACAAATTATATAAACATTATACTTACAGCTAAATTGGTTTGTACATTATTTGAATATTGACTCTTGCTGAGCCCTTGCTCTGGTGGTAGAGTAACTAAAACGTTTTAAAAAATACATACTTGTTCATACTGCTGGCAAAAATGTTTCAAATGTTTATTCAGTTACTACTTACCATTCAGTAGATAATTATTGCCGTGTACATTCCTGTGCATGTTCTGTAAATAAAGAGAAGGCATATTAAGTAAATATACAAATTCAATATTTTCCACCTTAGGTTTACCAAATGCTCTTAACCTTTGAGTGAGTACATGTGTTTTTCCAAAATGTAATAGGTCTTGATTTGATGCCAGCCTATTTTACAAATGTCACAGACCCATGCCAGTTCATTAACCACCATATTGTAAGACATATTTTACTCCATAAATCCAAGATACTCATCTCAAAATAATCTGAAACAAAGTCAGATAAGCCATTCTAGGAATGCAGGCATTTGTCAACATCAACCAAACACAAACAGTTCCCCTCCACGCCCTCCTTCGTCGGACATGCTCCGCTGACTGTGATGCTTTGATGCTCAATATTCCCACTTAAAAGTAGTAAACAGATATGTGGTTTGGTTTGAAGTCAAATCTTACTTGATATTGCTACAGTCTTGGAGCAGCTCCTACAAGTTGCTTATTTTGACATTAATAATGTCTGCAAAATGCCAAACTTCATACATTTGGAAAATCTAATGACAGGAAACAGTCTGGCCTTAACAAGCTTTAAGAAACTCCCCACAAGCTTTTAAAACCATCTGGCAGTATTGGACATTTCCCTAATACTATTAGCATACAAGAATTCATCACAAATACAGTATAGAGTTTATCTTTCAGTATGTTTAAACTCCAGTGACTTCATCTTTATTTCAATTTATGTCATGTGAAACAATCAAAAGACCATTACATTTGATCCATTATAGCCTCCTTGAGCCCCTCAGTCAGTGTCTGGCCGTTTTAGAGAAAAGTGGTACCAGATGTGGGCATAAAGAGCCTTCTGTTTTGGAGGGGGCGGCTGAGTTGCACTTCAAACTCCAAAGTCTCTTTATAGAGTCAGTGGAGGAAAGGAGTGGAAGAATAAATAGACTACTACCTGGATGTGATGTGGGCAAATAGTGTTTATCCTAAAGCTGGCCAAGTAAGATGAAGCCAGTCTGGTTTGGAGCTGCTGCTGCTGCTGCTTTTTGACCAGCCTTAAAAATACTTTCATGTCATGTGTTATTTTCTTTAGTGCCAGACAAGACCTCAATGAAATGTGTTTGAGTTTGAGGCTCTTGCGTATATAGACTAGTCATTGTGTTCACTTAAAACACTGTAACAAACATGTGAACAGTCTGTCAATGGGAACTCTATTAGTTGCCTGTTTTGAACATTGCAAGTCATTTCTGAGAAATTAACATAAACATATTCCAATTCTTACCATGGGCAGATTTTCTTTATTGCTAGGGATGGGTTCCTCTCTTTGGCCGTTCAATAAATTGGACACTAGAACACCACCTATTATAAAGAAAACATTTATGAAGAGTAAAAATAATTTTGAAACTCTAAAGTACACCATCAGCTGTAAAGATCAGTGCCATACCTTCAGGGCTCTGTCTACATTTTGAGGCTGAACAGTCAAACAAAAGGAATTTATGAGAATGTACACTTAAAATGAGATAAACATTTTTATATAGAAAAGTAACATGTAAACTTACAGAATTTTGAGTGAAGTTTTCCCATTGTGCTTTTCCAAACAGCAATTCTTTCTTTTCCTCAGAAATGAAATAAGCTAAAATTTACACTCCATGGGAAGCAGTGGACGAGATACTACTTTGATCCAAATGTGCTCACGGGGATTTCAGATGAGGGCATAATCCAAGAGTGTACAGGCTGCACAAGATGTCATCTGTCGAGTGCTTCCTGCTTTGGGGGGATTGTGAGGTTTCAAATTACACTTAATAAGGCTTCCCCTTTTAAATCTGTATATAGTAGTATAAAACAACTCAGGTATATACATTTTTACACAAAAGAGTCTGTAAAGCAGACTGAGACCTATGGAGCATCTTGAACATCTTTATTTTGTAAATCTCGGACTGCAGATGGAAACTAGCTGTTTAGTTATAAAACATCAGTTTTTTATTAGTCTAATATCTCTGTACATGCCACCTCAAACAAAGACTAAAAGTAAACCAAACAATGGACCAGAATATTGTTAAACCTATTCCACTGTAAGAACTGCATTAAGTAATATAACATCACATTAATTGTATAGATATAGCTCTTCAATATTATCACAAAATAAACAAATTAAAAACTACAAAGCCATAAATTATAAGGAGAAATCAAAGGAAATATGACTTTAAAGGCAAAGTTTATTGATATTTACAAAAGTCTAATTGTAATTAATTTTTCTTCTTTAATAGTGCTCCAAGTTGAAAGTTGCTGTTGGTATTAAAATTGAAAATCCTGTCCTTTCAATCATTAAAAAAAAGGGTTTTCTTTTCATAAATGTACAAAAGAAATGTTTTTAAAACAACAAATCCAGTCTATTAATCCATTCAGCAGGTACTACTGATGGGCTCTTTGACAGTGAGAGCTGGAGTTGGTCCAATATGTGTCCAAATGTAGCCCCGCTCTTGCCGAATGGGAACAGTGGGGAACGGAGACGTCCGTGATTTGAAATACTCAGAGGGTGCATGGCACACAAACTCCAGGTACTCCATCTTCCTGGGCAGGTCCTCCTCTGGACCTAGGATAAACAGTTTAACAAACAAAGTTAGAATTGTCAGATTATCAACGGTCCAATTATAAACTTCAAAATTACTTACCGAGAATATAGGTCCCCGGGTCAAACTGGTCCTTTGGACTGGCCTGAGTGGGGATTAACCATGTCAACGCTGCACTCTTTTCACAATACTGATCTTGAACAAAGCCACGTATTTGAGCATAATATGCTTTTCCATCCTCCTCATCTGTTACTTTGATCACATCTCCTGTCTGGTAATACACACCCTAAATAAAAACATACACAGAATCATTAGTTTTGTACTGTCTGTATGTGTAATACATCTTGGAAAAAGAATTATACCTTGAAGAACACAGACTCAGATGTAATAAATGTTGCAACTGATTCTGGTGCTTTGATTGGCTGAAGAAAAAAAGAACAAAGGTCAGATAAGATATTCCAAGTCATGCCATTATGCCCACTTTAGTTTATTGAGTACATTTTTTAGTTTAAATATGTGTCTTCTCCCTTTTCCTTTTGTGGACACCTTCTTTTCAGATGCAGGGGCTTTATACTTTGTACTTCTTAGGCGTGCGGACCTTCTGTGAATCTCCTGCTTAGACTGAGAACAGACATGAATACTTCAACAACACAGAAATAATAATTATATTTTTATTAAGTAAAACTGTTTAAAACGTTTAAAAATATAACATTTGTGCTCATTTATCAGTGATCGGTTTACTACACCCAATCCACCTGCCAGTGATGCAAATGCCAACACAATGCTCTGAATATTAAATACTCTGCGTCTTCGAGAGCAAAATTATGTACTTTATAAAAATAAAAGAGACAGGTCCAAACCTGCTTGCCCCCGCCATTGCTGGGTTGTGTTGTGGAGGACAAGGAAGGTCCCGCTGTCCCGCTGCTGCTGCTTTTCCCCGTGCAATTGTTACACAGTATTTCACCTTGGTTTCCCTTTTTCCACATTGACGAAGAGTTTGTCTTGCAGACTGCACAACATGGCTTAAGCCCGAGTGGCATTTTGTTCCCAGATGGAAAATAACGAAACAAATAAAATATAAACAACACACTGTGGTTGCACTTCTAGCCCTCTTAGCAAAGGATTAAAAGATACATTAAAACACCGACGCGCAGGAAGAACGATTATCGTATACAGCACATGAGGTCATAAGACTTGCAACTGTGATTCTAGTAAAGTAATAATAATAACTGAAGAATTGTGAAGAAAAGTCGTGGCCATTTTTGCAGCACAAACTTCTTCTTCGTGTTCGAGCTCCACCTCCTCTTGTGACTGCAAGAGATTAGAGCGCTGACTCTGGTCAGCCCATAGAAATATAAAATCATGTAATGAACATTTAATTAGCCAAACAAAGCATATTTAATCACATAATTAATTATTTATTGTGTATGTATTACATCTACATAGTTCTACATAAAACTGCAGATTAAAAAAAACAAAACAAAACATGAGATTAAGAAAGGGGCCATGGTCCTCTCGCCCCAGGCCAGCAGGTGGCGCTGACACATCTTGGCGCTTTCAAACCTGTGCGCGACAGAAAAAGGGTTGCGTTACAGTTCAAAACAAGAGTCTGGCGCCGTGTGGTTTTGGGTTTTATGAAGATGTCTCACAATAGCTCTGACAAGGATGACCAATCTCCAGGTAATAAGAAGGGCATCTCTCTCCCCATCTCCAGAGTCCGGCTCATCATGAAGAGCTCCCCCGACGTCTCCAGCATCAACCAGGAGGCTCTTTTCCTCACCACCAAGGCCACAGTAAGACAGCCGCATTTGGGAGCTAAATCCCCGCTTCATTGAGCAATGCTAGCTCCAGCCAGAGCACACAGCAACAAGGGATTAGCTTGTAGTTGGCCTCGTTATTCTTTAGTTTAAGATGCTGGCCTGTGTTTGGTGGCATGCTAGAAGTAAAGAAAGTAAACCAAAGGAGGCATATTACGCAAAATGAACCGGTCTTCTATCGGCTTTTGACCTAGTCATAACCCTGTTACCGCACCTCACTCAGAGTTGCGTTTCGATTGATTGTTCTACGAGTAATCCCTTATTGTATTTGGGTGCTCAGAAAATTCCTCTTTGCCCCCTATCCCCGCCCACATCCTTGTACTTATTATTTGAGGAAATTGTTCTTTTGAACTTGAAGAAAGTGGCCTCATTTTTATTATTAAGCCGATTCAGATCACTGTCGCTGTTTACAATTTACTAGATTAAATTATAATAAATCTTTAAAGTTTGTAGCCTGTGATCTTATGTAAAAAAAAAAAAAAAAAACTGAACTGGATTGC